>VYZR01028752.1:52322-73969 GCA_013400675.1 Oxylabes madagascariensis
TATAACAGCCACACTTCACTCAGACCTACCCAAACTGCCTCAGGGCTTTCAGAGCACTTTGGCCCTTCCTTACAGAGAGCTTCAACACTCAGACACGTACCTGTACACAAGCCTGTGTGTAACAGAGGGCAGAAAAGGGTCTGCCACAGCATAGAGGTGAAAGCCCCTCATACAGGAACCAGGGGCAGTGCAGTCCACCACTTGCACTTACAGTGACACTTTTACTTGCTAAGCAAGTACCAAGTAAAGGGACATCAAAAGGTGCAGAGTGGTGTAGAATGGGACCTACTGTTTCCAAACACAACAGAAATGAATCACCAGTGCTGGCTGGATCTACACCTATGGGAAATTTATGAAATATGTTCAGCTTGAGTTCAGCCTGGCTGATGTGAGCAAGGTTGGGGACTGATTATGAACAGGTTGGTGGCGATGCTCGCTGTCCTAAGTGCTTGTGACGAGTGCTGTTTGAAGTGTGGCTGTTATATGTAACACAGTGTACTATATACTGGTGGCAGCATCTGCACCAAAAATCTTCTAACAGTTAACATCAGCTGAGCAGAACAAGTGCTAGTTAGGGTGAAAGGTTTTGAAAACTTGCCTGTGGGAGGCAAGGCCATAATGTACCTTTTTACCCATCTGAAGAATAGGGATAATACATACCATCCTCAAACACATATTGGGTGGAAAAATTCATGAACATTTCCAAGTGTGTGAAGAATTTGGAGCGAAACATAATTCAGAAAAACAAGAGTGCTACACTTACTCTGGTGTCTGTCAGGCACCAGCAGTACAGCCCCCTTCCTGGCCTTCCACAGGTATTCCATGAACAAAGCAATATACATTTGTAGCAAGAGCTGTATCACAGACACCACTTGTTACATAGGGAGCAGCAACATCAGCAGGGGTAATTTTGTGGTCACTGAAGCAAGTGGATACAAGCAAGGAAGGGAAAACCAAAGGGAGGACAACCAAAACATTCCCCTTTCTGGGAGCTAAAATTTCCAACAGTAACTTTTAGAAGAAGGTTTCCCTTGTTTAGGAAAGCAAGGTAATGCCACTCTCAACACAGAATAAAGCACTATTCATGTTCAGCTGTACAAGGTTGGAGCATGAACATCTCAGCAAACACATAAAGGAGTAACAGCAGAATCTGAAAGAAAAATTAATTTTAAAAATAATTTATCTATTTACCTAATCTATATTCTATCCTAATTCCAATTCACTCTACTGCGGCAAATAAACGGGTATTTCAAGGCCTTTCTTAACAGAGCCACAGAAGACATCAATCTTTGTTCCTTTTCTTCCCAAAACAGACAAATTTCATTTTGGCTTCATCTTTTCCGTTAATACTTGAGTTTTAAATGTAGATACAATTTATTTAGTTTACATATAATTAGGATATAATTATAAGAATAATTATAATTAAGACACAATTATATATATTACAAGATATATTTATTTTGTTTAAGTCCAATTTTTTAAAGCCCTTCCTAGCTATGAAACAGCCTCTCCAAGGACTCAGATATTTTTGTTATTAATGTGTTCTGGCTGAGTCCTGTCTCCCAAGTTTTATTACTTCTTGCAGATATTTCATTAATCTTTTAACTAAAGCCAAACTTAACAGCAGAACCAGCAAACAGGCTACTCAAAACCTTCTTGCCATCTCAATACAAGACATTTTCTCATGGTACTCTTGCAGTTCTCTCAATACCTTCCCATCACAAGGTGATATTTAAAGCAAAGGTAACCTTGATGAACCATGAGATCTCGGAAGATGTGATGTCAAACATGTTCAGAAGTCACGGAGTAAACACAACTGATCTCCTACACATACAAGTTTGCACTCGTTCCCCTAAATGTTTCATTTTGTATAAGAATTTGTATAAGTCCTCCTTCAGAGGGTTTGTAAATCCTAACTCCTTCGGTGTTCAACAAATCGAATACTTAAGAAAGCAACAGAGTTGGTAAACAGCTGGAAGCAAGATCTGTTCAGTAAAAAGTGCAGAAAGTCAGAAAGCAGATTTCAAAATGGTAGTGCTACCAAACAACAAAGACACTGAAGAATATTAGGTGTTTCCAATTCTTGATTAGTATGATTAGAAGAGCATCCAGACCCTGCGGAAGGCAGATCTTGAATATAGTCTGTTAGAATATGATCTTTGGAAGGCCCACCTCTTAGGTTACCCCAGGCGATCAGTTACCCCAGTTTCAAAGGTATACATACCAAGAATTGAAGCCACTTCATCCAAAGAAATGGTAGTTTTCTCTGTTGACAATGGATAATTTGGATAGCGAGCTAGAAACTTTTGGCACAAGAGTCCTAAGCTTTTCTGTTTTCTGCTGGGTCTCTGCTTTTCAAATTCATCAACCGTGCTGTCATCTACTATATCATACTGTTAAAAAATAAATGTTAACCCTTTAGTGCAGAGCTTTTAAAAGCAAGACATAGTCAAGTGAGGCATATTTCAGATGTTACCAATATTTAAGATCAGATTTTCTAATTAAAAAAACCATGGACTTCTTGAAAGCACAGAGCACTTGGACAACACAATTGCAAGCTCTTCTTATTTCATCACACAAGATACCTACAGAAAAACTCTTATCTGTGCATTTAGGAAATAGTGGTCATGCATAAGGAAAAAAAAACAGTGAGATCAACACCCAAGACTAGCAGATGATAAGACTATAGCTGGAAAGAGAATTTCTTTTGGAAAGAAGGAAGAATATGCTTTTAAAACTTCTGGATCTAATAAAACAGGAGATGCAGAAGTCATCAAGAAGTTCCTGCAATACCTCTTTTTGCTGACTTTCACAGTGACTCTATCACTTAAGAAACTGGTGATTGGGGAAGGGGTGGGAGGGGGTCACTTTGCTCAGAAACTATAAAAGGTGCTACTCAGTCTTTGAACCTCAAACTTAGTCAAGATGTTAGCTTAAGTAATTCTGTAGGATGGCCTGAATGTGGTCTTTCTGACCCTGCAGTGGGAAAAAAATAGAAACTAGCAAAACCATGGCGGCAAGAATGTTGGAAAAGCTATGTTTATCACAAAACAAGAATGATGCAGGATTATTTTGCACTGGTAACTGGGGTTTTCTTCTGTGTTATAAAAAGGAAAAGAAGTCTCGCCCTCTGGCAAGGAAAAGCTGAAGGTGGTGGAAACTGTTGAAATCCGTGTTTCCTTGCTTATGGGACCTTTAACTGTCCTTTGCTAGTTGCAATTAATCAACTTTGTGGCAGGTTGGAGCTCTAATAGAACTGAGTTTTATATGGTATGGAAATGGCAGTATTCTTAGTGTAAAACTTCTTTTGTATGCTTCCTTTCTAAGTGGAGAAAATTATTAAATGAAAGTCTTATTAACTAGAAAATAGTAGCCACCCCCAAAATGCTGGGTGATCTTAGCAGGCTTGGAGTGGTAATGAACTAACCTTAAACAATAATTATTTTTTACCTACTGGACACCATGTTAGGAATGATCTTTAGAGAACTGTTTGCTTTGTTATGACTACGAAAACTGCAGAATTTTCTACACTACTGTTGCAACTGCCGTTGCTGTAAAAACTACACTTCTAGAGTGATCTGTACCTATGAAATGATGCTTCTCAGCAGGAGGACCCAGAACTATTTTCCTGTTGCTGAAATCACCAGGGAAGGATATCCTACAAGAAATAAACCAGGAGAGGAAAAGCAGTGGTTGGAACAATAAAAAAAAAAAAAAAAGGCATGAAGGAAGAAGACTGTAATGATGCTTACTACAATCTGATGTCGTTCTCTCCAGGGACAGACTTTCTAAAGTGAGAACAAAGATCAACCCCTGCACTACCTGAGTCTTGTGAAGTAGAAATCTTAATGCATGACCTTGCTTTCTGACCACGAGTTTGGGGGCTGGCATGAAAAGTGGGAAGAAAAGGTTTTGGTGGACCACTTTGCAGGACATTGCAGATGAGGTGTAAGATCTGGAAAGTATGTTCTCTTATTGTCAATTTTTGAAAATGACATTTGTTTAAAAGAGATCTAGCAATTTTCTTTCAAATGTGGTTCAAAAGTAGTTCAGTTGGGGAAAATCACATTTATGCTCTACATCTTTCACTGTCCTTTTAAGTAATATTCAGACTCTTGAGGGGATCTCAGGTCAATTACTACTAAGACAGTCACTTTTCATCTCTTGAAGTCCTACTGCTCAGCCAGT
Organism: Oxylabes madagascariensis; assembly: GCA_013400675.1. Taxonomy (NCBI): domain Eukaryota; kingdom Metazoa; phylum Chordata; class Aves; order Passeriformes; family Timaliidae; genus Oxylabes; species Oxylabes madagascariensis. The sequence continues at coordinate 56,511 of VYZR01028752.1, forward strand.
GCTGTGTAGGCAACTGTCCTTGGGAATGTCTTACGATTCTGCACCTTTCCATAGGGAGCAAAGAACCAGATGGAAGAAAACTGAGGAGCGACTTAAGGAAGGTCTGAATCCTAACTGAGTATAAGGTAATCATGTTCTGAGTCTCACCTGTAATATATCAGGTGTGTCACACTGCTCACTATTTTCTATGGGTCTGAAGAGCTCTTTCTTCTTTTCCCTGTCCCTCATGTCAGGACTAGCAGCACTAACGAGAATCTTCAGGTTAGCAGTAGGAGTCCAGGGATCAGGCTGAGGTCTGTCAATGATCTTAACAGGTGTAATTGGATTTCTTTCCGGTGTGCAGCCTTTTTGCTTCGATAAATCAATTGGTTCATTCTTAATGGGAGTCTTTGGGGCCATCCTGGATCGATCAAATATGTTTTCCTATTAAAAACAAAGTTCTTTAGACACAGGAGGAAAATAACATTCCCTCAATCAATTTCATGATTCTTAGGAAGTTTATTTTACTGACTTGTGCTTTGGCACTCATAGCTACATTTAGCACAGTTCTTCTGCCTTTGTTGGGAATGTTAAAATATTCTACATGCTGCTGTACTGGAGGAAGTTTATTTGAGATACTGCCTTGAAATACAGAGCCTGAGATCAACCAGCCCAACCTGTGACCTATTAGGCTTTTAAACTCTGACTGTTATTACAAGAAAGCACTGCCCACAAACATAAATCACGAAATCGCAGGGAAATTGAAATCATGCACTGGCCGCATTACACTTAGCAAGAAAGCAGAGTTCTGTTTGAAAGGTCCCAGGTTAAAAGCCATGCTGGGGATGCAGCTCAAACTCACAAAATGTCAGACTAAAGGGGATGTAACCTCGTGTACAAGCAAAGCAAGTTTTGCATCTGCACTGTCTGCTGCTCAAAGCAACCAAGAAAATCTCCGTAACCGGTCCTTGACTACAGCTAAGAGCTGCTAGGAGGAAAAGTCAAATTCATCAGCTGATTTTTATCATTTCCTGAATGAAGCTCATCTCCTTCCAGTCCCTAGCTACCATAAATTTTTTTCATATTTTATCTATGTATCCCTTTCTCTTACTGCAAGAACTATCACTACAGATGAATTCACTTCAAGGGACCAACTGAAGGAAGCATTATTGGTATCCTCGATATAATGTATTTTATTTTGTGCTGCAAGCAATCCAATTCAGAAATTGAATAAAAGCCTGAAACAAAATTTTAATTTATACTGGATTATCGCAAGAACTTTCTTAAGTTTTGCCTTTTACTTGGAGTAATTTAACTATTCTGTACCTGAAATATATTTAATAGGTTAAATATTCCAAAGGTCACCCTAACATGCACAGTCTAGCTAGAAAGCAGAAAAAAGTTCTAGTAACAACTGAAACTGACTTTTACTAGGAGCAGTTTTGTAGCATTCAGACTGAAAACAAATCTGGCACATCAAAAGCATTGTGCTCTGAGCACTGATGAAGAACACTTCTGTATACATTCACCTATGAATTACCCAAACAGATGTAATAAATATATCTTTTTTTATAACTAACAGTCAGCCAGTTGTAATTTACTACATTGTGATAAATAGGGGTCAATTTAGAGGCCATGGTACTTCTTGGAATATATATTCATATAGTGTTGGCACTCAATATTTTCTTGCAATTTCATGTTTGGCAGCAAATCAACCCTTAAGCAATGCAGAAAGTCTATCTTCACCTAAAGTTCCTGTTCATTATGGCTGGTGGCAATGGAACTGCAGTGAGGGCAGCTGAAGCAACCTGCTATTTCAGTACCTCAGATCTTCATGTTTGTGTAAATACCACAATGAAAAAAAAGCAGTGGCTCTACATGAAAAACACATGACTATGCCCTTTCAAATCTTTATTTCCTACTATCAGATCTTTATTTTCTACTATCATAATTACCTACTAAGGTAAGAAACACTTTTACCCTCGCCTCCTTTTTTTTCCGTAGCTGCAACACTCTGTGAAGTCCTACCTGTATTGCACAAAACTGCAAGGTCATTTAGTAGAAGTAAGAGACAGAGGACAGGAAAGGCCAGCTTGATGAACTTACTATGTAAGCAGGAATTGAAATAAATCTCTGATATAACAGGAGCAGAACCTGACAAGAACTGTGCGAATTTTGGAGGACTCAGATTGAGCATGGACAACAGGTCACGAATTGCATCTAGTTCAGGAGACATTACAGAGCAAGGTTATGCCCGAGGTTACATAGGCTGTCTCCTGGCTGGTGAGGCAGTAGAGAAACAATGAGCTTGTTCCTTGCTGAGTGGCCCTACATAGCCTCTTGACTGGAGAACACCACTTCATGAATACGGACCAGAAGGCAAGCCTAGTGGATGCGTCCATCAGCGTGCTGAAACTACTGCTAAATAACAGAACTATACTATTCCTGTGCCAAGTTAGGCCTGGTGGTTCCTACCTTTAGAACCGTGAGTCTCTACAAGAGCCCTCTCCACCTTACCACATGGTAGCCATTGGGATACTTGAGATCACCGAGTGAGTTTTACTCAGGTAAAAGCTAAATGGCGTTTCCCGACGTGTCGTACCAGAGTGCAATCGCTTCACTTACTGGCAAGGGCGGCATGACTCAGGCTTCTTACACTGGATCACTTCTTTATCTTAAGGGTAGCGCTGGACGTCCCAGTGCCCCAAGCGCTCACAGGTAAGATGCTGCTGCACAGACCAACAGGGCGGAGCAGGTCCGATGGGCAGCACCTCAAACGCTGCCCACAGGAGCCACAGAAGCGCGATCCGTAGCCCGGCTCCCCTCCAAGCCCCCCGGGTGGCGGCCCTGCGCTCGCGGGGCTGGGGCTGCCTGGCGCCCACCTCTCCGCCCGCCCTCCCTCCCTCCTCCCCGCACGGCCCGGGGCTGCGGACAACGCGCGCAGGGGAACGCGCGGCGCCGGACCGGACCGGACCGGACCGGACCGGACCCCCCGCCGGCCCTCCCGCTCACCTTCTGGGCCGCCTCGACGCGGCCTCGCCGCCCCGGCCGGGTGCTCGCCAGGTCCCGCAGCGCCAGGACGCTCACCTCCATCTGCAAAGCGAGAAGGCGCTTTTAGCCCGGCTCTTCAGAGGAGCCGCTCCGGTCCCCGGAGGGACGCGCGGGGAGCGCGGCTGCTCGGGGCTGCGTTCCCNGCCGCCCGCCTCTCTCCCGCCGCCGGCCTGAAACCGGGGAGCGGGGAGGAAGGGCAGAGCCGGCGGGAGGCGGGTGCCGCCTGGGTCGCCCGGCCGCCGGCTCGTAGGAAACGCCGCCGCGGTGCCCGCGCCGGGGCAGCCCCGCCCGGAGCGTGGGTCCGGCCGCTCGGCGGCCCCGGGCGGATGGGACGGCGTTATGATCCTCCGCCTCATCCCCTGAAGCCAGTCTGCTGCCGGGAAGGGAGAGCGAGCAGACGCCATGGGGAGCAGCCTGGACTTTTCGCTTTTCCCTGCTTTGGTACCTCATTACGTACCGAGATAAAGGAAGAACTGGAAGGGAGCCTTGTCCAAAGTTACCAAATCAAATCCCGGCAGCCTGTGGAGCGGCGCAGTGATGAGATTTCAGTTGTACCTGTTGAGACTATGGAGACGAAGTGTTGCCAAAAAAAAAAAGGAAAAATGGTCAAAATCGTAGCTTTCTGCAACGCAGAATACTTCAGTCGTGAAAGTAATTGCTCTAGGCTTGAGACCCTTCCTGGAGAAATTTGCTCTGTGCAGTGTAATTAAATTTGTTTTTTGAATATATTTAGGGGTTTTTTTTGTATTTAAGATTTTTTTTTTTTTTAATTGTGGTAACAGCAGACATGCTGCTGCATTATTCCTGTCTTGTTTTGTTGTGGGAGGACTTCCCTCTGAAATAACTCATGAGCTAGTAATGAATTGTCACAGAAGAAAAAAATCCACGACACAGTTCTGATAATTTGTAAAAATATTCACTTAGTAACTTTTGAGGAATAGAAAATTTTCTTTTCAGTAAGAATGTAGAAACCAAGTGGATATTGTCTCTTGCATTAATTACAATTTATTCGTTTTTAAAAGACTCTGATTTTTTTTCTTTTCAGCAAGTTCCAGTACACGACAGTTGGCTGAAGAGAATGAAATATAAACTCTCAGAGAACCTCCTTTTATTAAAAAATACTGAAAAACGGACCTATACAAAAAAGCTCTTCATGCTTTTAAAACCTTCCTACTTTTAAGAGGAACATTAATTCCATAACTGCAAAGGGTGTCTCTCAGTATATATTTGCAGATGTGTAGAGAGAAACATTTCTAACGAGTGAACTATTACTGCTGCTCTCACTCACAGGAACTCTGAAAACAGACTCATGAGAATCATAAGAAATGCAGAGTCATGGAAAATCTAAGCAGAATCTCTTGTCACAGACTGACAAGCCCAGGCATGATTTCTAGACCAAAGGAAAGAAGTCGAGAAGAGTGTAGCAGCTGAAAACCTGCTTGTGTACTGCAGCCCCAGTGACAGGAAATTGCCATCTGTCCCTTTTAGTCTTCTACTTAATCTAAAGTGACACAGAAATATACATTCTCAGGCCTTTATCTTAGATCTGTCACAGGCATTTGTGTATCCACTGCCAATTAATAACGTCTATCGTAAGGTATTACATGTTGTAAAAGTTTAATAGGTCGAACAGCATTTGCAGCTCTAGCAGAGAGACTTTCTTGTTAAGGCCTTAATGGTGGTTAGAAACTTAATATTTGAATGGCTTGCTAAAATACCATGGCATGTGCATGTAGAAATTCATTTGATCACAGTGATTGCTTCTGGCCTTAGAAATCTGGTCATTTATAAGCCATTAATAGGAATATCTGTTGGTTTGCATGAGATTTGGGAAGCCTAAGTCTAAATACCTGTCATCATCATTATAGGCTATGTAGGCAATGGGGCACTTTCTACTTGGGATGTTTCTGATTTAAATGCCATAATTTTGCTACTGGAACGGACCTGGGGCCTTATTTGACCTTCAAGACTTGTGACTTCTTACAGGTTAAGGATGCCTCTGAATATAAATGAGTTACTATAAAGGTCTCTCCAAGTCGTCAAGGGAGAACTAATTTGAATCAAGTTTGACACTTCATTAAATGTTGCTGTCATTTTACACTGACAATATTCTTGGCAGCAGAGCTGGGTACTGCTCAAAGGAGGCTGGCTGAAATCTGCTGGGTTAAATTCAGCCCCAGAAGGTGTGGAGCTCAGCACGTGGACGAGAAGCGAAAAGCAGAGTTGGAGGGAGAGGGGCCTCACTCTTGTGCTTAAAGGAGGTGCTAGAGCCCACTTTGGCACTGAGTACAGTAAGGGGCGTGTGTGAGTCACATATATAGACTAAGGTGGGAGTAGTGAGACATAGCACCAGGTGGGCAGCTCTGGGAGCCGCAGTGGGTGTGAAGGGACACTGTGTGCTGGTTTAGTCTGAGGAAATGATTTTTATTTAAATTGGAGAAGTGCTTTTCATGGGAGATATTGACAGTGATTTGGATTCCTCTGTACAATGATTCTTCTGTAATATGGAAAGAATGTTCAGGATTAACATATTAAATAAACTGTTTTACACAATGTGATGAACATATAGAACATAAAAATATACTTTGCTGCTTGTTATATATTTTTATATAGAAACATATTTGTTAAGCAATGCTAATCTTGTCCATCAGATGAATACACAATGTTGTAGTGCATTTAATAAGCAATTTCTTTGTGCAGTGAAATACACAAAAAACCAAATCCCTAATAGTGATATGCAAATTTTAACTGGTAAACAGGTTACGAGTTAATCAGAACAAAACTATGACACTACATTTCCTTGCTTGGCTATAGCAGCTGAAAGAAGGTTGCTGATTATCAGATAAGATTAATTGTTGCCATCATATATCATAGCTTCTTCCAAGAAGATTTTTATATCTATTTTGTTATGCACAGGTAATCTACTACAACTGGCAGGAATAAGTTAACAAATTGATGACTAAATTTAAACACAAGTGCCTGCTCTTGTATGATTTTGTTATATAACTTTTTGACAGGATCAAAACCCACTATCTGATTATTTATGATTTTGAATGAATGGTACTAAGATAGAAAGCCAATACGTTTGACAGAGGAAATGGTTAAAAACAAATATCAATGTGTTCAACAGCACTTTTCGTCTCAGAATAGGAAATAGTTTTTAAGATGTTTAAACCTGTATGACTTCTAGTAATGCAAAAAATATGATGACCAAAGACCCAGTAGTTCCTCTATTCTCTCTCATTTTCTTGGCTGCCTTTTCCTACGTGCTCAGTTGTGCTGGAAAATTATATTTCTCCATCTGTTTTGGCTGATACTTGAAATTTCAGGTCAAAAGCTGGGAGAGAGGAAGAGACAGATCCAATTACAAGCTTTTATTTCCATTAAAAGCAAGACTGAGTCACCCAATTGCTGAGCCATCAGGGTATCTGTGCATACCAGCATTCTCACCAGTGCTGTGCCCAGTGTCTGTTGGTGATGGTTTCCCAAAATGCTGCTGACTTAGGTATCATCTCTTCCCCGGGGCAGCTTGGAAGTTTCCACCCTTCAAGGACCTCAGGCTGCCTTGATCTAGGCATGTTCTGCACCAGCAGGGGCAGTAGCCATGACAATTTGCCATTCAAGAACAGCTGGAGGAGATTGCATTGAGAGGATTCTATGGACACGTGACATCAGTAGCAGGGCTTGGAGTGGGACCTGGACCCAGCAAAGCCCTTCTCCCTCTGTGCTGTGGGGTCACTTGCTTTTGAAGTTTACATTCACTGTAATACAGCTCTGACAGGAGGGGCAGGGAGGCGTCACAAATAGATCACAGGTGAGTGGCTCACTCAGTGGCAGGGAAGATATGCATGTTGGAAACCATTCCACTAGAGGAAGGCATTGGATGAGTTTCCCATTTTCTGCCTGCTGGTGTTGCTTAATGTTCCACCAGTATCATTGCTTTGTCCCTTGGCTCTGTCTTATCCAAAAAGAGTAGGTGATTTCCCTGGACTCAAATCAAGGAAGGAACCAATGATATTTAACCTGAGGCTACAGGTTCATAGAAGGGCCTCAGGTCTCTGGTATTTCCCATTGCCTAATTCAGGTGCAGCCCTGCTCAGGGTTGCTGATTCACACAAGGCAGCTGACATTTTGCCTGGTGGGTAGTGTAGGCAAGGGCTCCAGCTGGTTTGAAAAGTCCTTCTAGGAGTTGAGGAACTGGCATGGCCATGCCTCAGTTCTTGTATGGGTCTGATCTCAAGTAATCTGACAAAGGTCACATAAGGAAGCAGGTAGGTTGCTAAGTCACACAGCCCTTGATTCAGCTTTGCAACTGAAAATCACTTCCAGCAGCTGCTGTTAAAAAACCTGAATCCTTCACAAGGGATTGCACTTGTACCATTGCACTCTCATTATTTTGTTCAGAATTAAATTGCTGTTTGTTTGCATACTGAAATTAATGACTAGCTCTATGTAAAGTTCCAATTTCATTACTCTTCTCTACGTGGGATACAGTTTGTTTCATGTCCCATACCACAAACCTTCTCTGCTAGGGCTCAGGTACATAACTTCGCATTAAAGAGAAGTAAACAATCAATGTGTTTACTGCAAAACTGTTTCAAAATTATTAAAACGATTACTGAAATAATGCATGGTGACTCTAGAAAGCCATCTTGATGTTTGAAGCCCTGTTTTCCTGCACACTATATAATCTTCATCCTAGATAGCCCTTGATCTAAAAGATAAGGGTCTATGGATGTCTTTCGTCTGGTTGCTGTAGCAGAGAGAAGCTGTGTGCAAACTGTATCTTGTCAGATTACCTTTAGTGAAAAGTGTTTAAGTACCTCTTCTTAGCTTGTTTTGACTCATCTTAAGATGAATCAGAACCTCACAGCGTAAGATGCTATTCAGACATGAGACCACACATCTATGCAGCTGCAATTTCCATTGATTCAAATTAAAGTTCTTTGTTTCTTCTGTGGAATATCAAGAAAACACCAACAGAGAACCATTCCTGCCTAAAATTCACAGAAAAGATTTCTTGTTCCATAAAACTGTCAGTAGTTTAACATAAAGAGGGATGCATTCTGTGTTGTAAATATTCAGAACTGTTCTCTAGTGATTATTTGCTGTTATTTCGTTGTGCAGAATGGTTCAGCAGTACTAGTTTCCTCCATGGACCTGCCACCTGAAAGTTTAACTATTGAACTGGCAGTGAAATAGAATGCCAGGTATCTTCTTACAGATGAATGGTTTTCCTTCCTGATTTCCTGTCCAAAAACAAGACAACTGCTTTCCTTAATAATTTAAAATTTTCCCTTGAGACCAAACGTGGAAAATAAAAATTTGAAAAATAGGCTCTTACCTGGAAATTTCTGTCATAAATGTTAAAACAGAAGTCTCAATATGACCCTAGTGATGTGCAACCCAGGGAATTTTGTAAGACTGTTTACAGTTAGTGATAAAATCTATTCATGAAATATCCTCCAATGGAGAAACAAAATCAACAGATGAACAGGCATAACAAAGAAATAAAGTCCCACATTTGTTAAATTTTTAGCACAGTAGTCCTGGGAAAGACTGCCATAAACACTCCTAACTCATTTAATTTCTCTGCCCTGTACTCTTTGATCTGTTATGATTGTTCCTAGATTATCAAGTCAGAGGGACCATTAGATCATCTGGTTTGACCTCACGTGTGTTGCAGGCCATTAAAATTGTATTCATTACCGTTGTATTGATTCCAAGGACTTCTGCTTGGCTAGAGCTTGTGTTCCAGAGAACAAGAAGTGGTATTGATCTGAAGACAACAAAAGACTGTGAATCCATCATTTCCACTATTATTAGTTTAAATATTATGCCATTGTCCCTATTAATTTTTTTTCCTTATTTCTAATTGGATTTTTTCTGACTTAAGTTTCAAGCCATTAGTTCCTGTTATACTTTCCTACCTTAAACTGCAAGGACTTTCAAGTATTGCTTTATCCCATGGCAATAATAAGCAGATCACCTCTTGCTCATTTTAACAGACTTCACTTCTAAAAAAAGGTATTTTTTATTTTTATGGTGCAGATCATCTTGAGTGCCATCACACAGCACATACAGGACAACCAAGGGGTCAGGCCCAGCCAGAATGGGTGTATGAAAGGCAGGTCCTGTTTACCCAACTTGATCTCATTCTATGACAAATTAACCCACATAGTGGATGAGGGGAAGGTTGTTGATGTTGTCTACCTGGACTTTAGTAAAGCGTCTGACACTGTCTCCCACAGCATTCTCCTGGAGGTTAGGGCTTCCCCATGGCTTAGACAGGTGCCCTGTTTGCTGGGTAAGAAACTGGCTGGGTGGCCAAGCTCAGGGAGTGGCAGTGAATGGAGGTACATCCAGCTGGCGGGCTGTCACTGGTAGCATTCCCCAGGGCTCAGTGTTGGGATCGGTCCTGTTTGATATTTTTANTATCATTCTTCTCATAAAGCAGTCTTTATCTCCTTTGTGACAACCCTCCTCACCTGTGAATTTTATCAGTCTTTAGATTTTTGTTCCTTGTTTAAAGTTTGCACCTGCTGAGAGGATACCGCCATAGCTGTCCTTTCACAGTGTGTTTTAAAGGCTTGCTGCTTCTGCAAGTTACCATACATCAGCAAAACTGTCACTGGACTCACTGCCCATCAACCTGCTATGGAAAGGAGAGCAGCTCCCACTGGTCTCTCATGTGCCATATGTGCCATGCTTAAACAAAACTGCCTGGCTGATGCCAACTTCTATAAAGCAGAGCTACCAAAACAGATAAAGAAAACCACTTAAAAAAAAAATGGGGAAAATCTCTGCTGCCAGTAGGACTGAAGAAGCTCTTAGACATTGATAAGGATGTGATAAGATCCAAACTTGAAGTTAAGGAGCATGTTAGGCAGATTTCAGCATCTAAAGTGGAAAGTGATTACCAGAACAGCATCTTGTGATCACCAAACATGCATTGCAGCCACCAAACCTCAGAAGTCAGTTTTCTGCAGAAGGAGATATGGGATTTTCACCTGAGCAGTTCCTGCTGCCTGGGAAGATACTAGGCTGCAGCCAGAGCTGAAATTGGGCTACTTACCCCATCACCATCAACTGTAGTTGATGCTCTAAACTTGATACAAACACGTTTGAATGGCCAGTACAGCACAATGCATTTACTCTAAGGGATGGGAGTGATAATACACCCTTTAGGCATTTGAGGCTGTCAGTGCCAACTTTTAGGTCCCTGACTCTCAGAGTGGAATCTGAAACTCAGTGCTGGTCACATTCAACATTTGCAGAGGTAGATGCCACACAAATGTAAACCCACATGCACCGTGGGAAGACCTTTTCACCCAGACAGCTGGAGATAATAAGGACAAGACTGAGCCCTGAAGCACAGCTTTATGCAACTCTCTGTCCTGTGTGATAGAGCCTGGTGCAGCAGTCTTCAGAACAACCGAACTTTGGGGTGAAGTCTTGAACTCAAAGTGTACATTGCACAGATGCTCTGGTGATGACTGTGTGTCACATTATCTGGAGATTTTGATTTCAGAAGTGCATTGTCTGGATGTTGAACCTGAGCTGGTGCCATGTGACCCTGCACTCATGCTAATAAGCCCTCAGGCTAATAAACCCTCCTCACTTCCATCATGGACGAAGTAGTATTTAGAACTGCTGTTGCTTTTATCACTTTGCCTTTTTTCATGCCCCTACTTTTCCCTTTTATCCTAAGGCCATTAACCAGCTTGCTTGGAGCTGCCCTAGATCTGTTGTTTTATAGGCAGTGATATCTCTACTGTTTTTCAGTATTTTATTTCTTAGAGTTCTGAGCAAAGAGAGCTCCATGGTTCTTCAGGGTACTAATTGCAATCTGGCAGAGCAGCCGTGTTTTCTAGCTGGACTACTTCCACACAAAAGCATTGTTTGCAGGCTATAGCGTGGAGCAATACAGATGCACTCATGTAGGGTTGTCCCTGGGGGAATAAACAAGCACTAAGCTGCTTCTGCACAGAGCCATATGATGCATCTCCAGCTGTGGTGAGGTCAGTCTGGAAGCCAGATAAATTGCCAATAAGAAGCAGAGCAGAGCTAACAATATATCTGAAGTCTTGTACAACTGTGTTTTTTAAAAATAGTGACACTTAAAGAAAGCAATGGTCCAGTATTACATTTGATAGACAGTAGGTGCTTATTTGACCTGCAAAAAATGAAGACATTTAGCATCTTCCAGAAGCAGACCCTAAATCTCTTGGTATTTGTAAGGATTTAGTATTATATTTGCAATGTACTTCAAAGAAAATAAAAGTCGTATGGTTGGCACATGAAAGCTGTGATTTATCAAAATTTCTTTCCTGATATGAAAAGAAGCTCTTGGAGGTGAAATAAATCAAAATACCTATTTGTAATGATGTTGTCAGGGCTAGAGAAGAGGATAGCATTGCCATCTTACATGTTTTGTGGGATATATTACAAAAGGTGTCCTAGAGGTTTCTCTACATTTTAATTTCTCCACATTTTAATTTCTCCAATGTTTGTAAGCCCAGAGTAGTATTTTCCACTTTCTTTTATGTATGAATTGGCTATTTTGGCAGAGGTCAACCAATGCTGTACAATTGACAACGGAACTCCAGCCTAACAGGGTTTAAAATGCCGATAGGGAATGGAGCTATGTGTCTCTGAAAACCAAGTACTATTTGTCTGATGCTCAAAACTTGCCCTATAAGCCCCACAAATCAGCTAGGGAACTGCTAGAAATTTGGTACATTTTAGGACCTGACTTACTACATCAGCTTATCAGTTGCAGTGCAAGGGATTGGATATGAAAGTCATTTACAAGCCCAGAAAGCCCACCTACCCTCTAGACAGTTGCTCTTTTTGTTTCCATTTTTACATTTCTTGTTTCAGTACACTATAGAGAAAGTCACAGGAAAATACCCTCTCTCATCAACCGATAAAATTTCCAAGTGGACTCTTCTATATTTTTTTTGACTTTATAATCATGTGCTTACGTTTGATATATTTCATACAAAAGAAATGGGAAATAAGATATTCTGCTGGAGCCTTTGGAATATGTTTTGAGCAGTGGTTTACTACAAAGATTGTCAAACTCAGTTATTTATATTCTTTTAGAAAAATACAAACAATACCTCTTTTTGAATCAGAGGTATTTGAGAGAATCCTTCTCTCAAATATAACTCTGCCATATGCCCTGTGGTGGAGATGATAGTAAATCAAAGGAAGGACAGAGAAGGAAATCACTTAGATTGGGTCTGGTCAGGCCTATTGGCTGCAATTATCTTGTGTAAACCCACTTAATATCCATTTTATTAAGGACTCCCGTGTACATACTATCTGTCAGTCACAGGAAGGATATTACGTTCAGAGAGGTTACCTTGAGCAAAACTGTACAACATCCATGTTGCTCAGTAATTACAGTTAGTGCCGGTGAGTATAGGAAAACACGGGGACGAGCATGTCAGACTAAGCCAGAAATCTGCCCTGAGCAGCCCTGTGTCTCACAACTAGCAGGAAAAACCATTTAAGGGAAGTACATCAAATCAGAATATACAGAAAGTGATCTTTTCTCTGATCATTCCTCCCAGGTCCAGTACTTCAAGGAGCTTCCTGAGAAAGCACTTGCATCTAGGCAGTCATGTTGAGCAGCCACCTCTGAACTTTGCCTGCACAAAGTTGCTTTTGAACTCAGCTGCACTCTGAGCCACCTCAGTGTTCTGAAGTGACAAGTTCCACACTGTAATTACACAGTGGAATTACACAGTGTGGAAAGTACTTTGCTTTGAAATACGATGTCCAACTGAGTACAAAGATTTCTTTACATTAAGCTGTATGTTAAAACAGTAAAAATGAACAAATGAAAGGTCTGCTATGATATACCGCTATAGGATTGATCTCCAAACGTGTTAACACTGCTAGTTGACTTGCAGGTGTTAATCACACATTTAAGTGACAGTGCTGTTCTTATCCCCAAAACCCTTCTAGAGCATATGAGTGAGATGCTGTGTTTGAGCTGCAGTGTGTGCAACCAGAGGCTTCTGGTTCCTTTGGGAATTCAGTTACAGCATGAAATTGATCTCTTTCAGCTGCTCTGGTTGAGCAGGTGAAAAGTGAAAATAATTATCAAGGCTCTGTTGCCCCTAGTAATTGTGTGAAACCTCTGAATATGCCTGCACTGCAGCTTGCTGACATAGTTTGCAATTGTCTGAAACGAGACAGTGCTCAAAATAAAGAACAGCACTGCTTTCCTCTCAAACGTCTGGAAAGCTGCAAAAACTGGGCAGTCTATCACATGCCTTTAAAACACCACTCATTTTTAGTGCAAGCATTGAGTGAACTGCTTATTCAACATATCTAGTGTCCTCTTGACACATAGCTGGGAATGCCAATAATTGGGCTCTGTGTAGCGGCTTGTCTCTTTAGATGAAATACCAAGATGATGCTGCCTACACTATCAAGGAAGAATGCTGCATCTAACCTAGAGAATTGGCAACAAACATTAAATGGAAATCACTCATACTATTTTTTTGTCTGAATATCAAGGATGGCTAAATAAAAGCTCAGGCTTACTTTCATTGCTTGGTAAAAATTGTTAATAATCTAGTGCTTAAACCTTCTCACTCATTAAGGAATCAGAATAATTTCCAGAAAAGTCAGGAACTGATTTTGCTCTTATTTTCAATTAGTCCTTTTTCTTTTTTTTCTTTTCTTTTCAAATGGTCAGTACAAATCGGAAACTTAAAGATGCTCCAGAGGGAGGAGGGCTGTTAAAGAACCAACTGTCCATACTCAACAAATATATAAGAAAATAATGAAAAAATGTTAGCATGTATATTCTGGTTTTGAGCTTTACAAGGTTGAGGTTTACAATGAGCTTTGTTCCAGATTAGGCTTGATCATTCTTTTGTTGCTACAGTAACAAAAAAAAAAAAAAATTACTAGAGCCAGTAAAGAGCCACTTGGTACACTCACCTGAATGGATTCTGGAGTCCACAGTTAGAAGTTCACACTCCTGCCTGGGAGAGTGGGTTGTCTTGGAATAAAGAAAAGACAAATCTGCCCCTGAAACCTGAACTTCTTGGCTTTCATGAAAGTATGATTAACAGCCACCAGGACAGTTTGGTATCCAAAATCCAGGAGTTTTCAGTCTTGCATTTCTAACCAGGCTACAGACATGGAAGGATGCTTGAAGCACTGGTTTCAGGCCCAGAGGAGAGACAGGATTTCAGATCTTCCTACAGTCAGCTGGATTAGGCTTGACCCAGTCTCAGCACATTGTGCTGAATACCTAATTTTGTACTTTCTGCAAGAAAGACCTTGGCTTTGGGAATTCCACACAGAGCTTGGCAATACGTTAATTAAATGTGAAATTGAGATCCAGATGGTGTTCATGCATAGGTGCTGAGTGTTCCCAGTTATGTTGGATCTGGACATTCCTACATGTTTTAGAGGAGTCACACAGAAATATGTGTAGTAAGTTGATGTTCCTGGGGCACTGGAGGGAAATGCTGGACACTGGAGGGAAATGCTGAGTGATTTGGAAGATAAAGTTGCATCCTACTGCCATCTCCAGTGAGGATTCTTGGTTGCATTGAGTCCAAGAACAGCAGGCTTTCTCAAGCATTCAGGTCATACAATAATGTGGGTTTTTGTACAAAATCACAGAACAAATGGATCTGGCTGGTGACTGGTGACATTGATTCAAGGTCAGAATCTTGTTATCATCACTAGAGATAAGCATGAAGTATTTACAGGAATGAAATGTCCTTGCTCTGTGNTTTACAGGAATGAAATGTCCTTGCTCTGATTGAGACTTGATAATTTGTCCAGTTGAGACTGGAGAAATATCTCTTTTCTTGTGAAGAGGCTTGTATTATCAGTCTCACAAACATGTAGATGGCTTTGTTAAAGTTGCTGCATTCCCCACAAAATTGGGAAGCATATTAAGTACAAATTGTTCAGCAACACATTTGTGTATACAGTGAACTTAGGCACATCAATCACAAGTGTGCCTAATTGAAGGTCTCAAGGTCTTGCTTTTCTTATATTGTCTGTGCAGATGCAGTGTGATATAGAGTAGATTTGATTCAGGAGGATGCTGGTATTTAGAAGGACTGGCTGTCAGTCAATATTGATTCAGGAACTCTATTCTTGCTGGAATGAGTTTGACAGAATTAAAGTTCTAAGTGCATACCTGTCACTACTCATTTGTCCTTCCTGACCATTTTTATAGGCGTGACACTAGCATCTGAAATGAAAAAAAGTGTATTAATAGCTCAGAGGTGAAAACAGGAGTATGTAGAGGATGTGGTAAAAAAAATGCATGGGGCAGCCTTCTGTTTTCCAAGTAACTTCAATGAAAGTACATTGACATACCATCTGTTCACTGAACAAGGTAACTCAAACTGGAGTGTGAAAAACCCTATTAAACTGGGGGGAAGGACAGAAAGACATGCTTCAGCTACTGTTTTAAAGATTGTGACTATTCTATTCCTACAGAAAGATCCATGACTTGTACCATGTGTCATGTAGGCAGAGGATAAATTCAGCATGCTGTCAGCAAGAAATGAAAGGACTTCAGTGTACACTCACATCTGCACCTTTCCCATGCACTTGGATTATACTGTCATCAGATTTGAGTTTAGAGAGGATGTTGGGGCTTTTGTCCCCTACTGCAGCATGAGGTCTTGTTCTCCCAATGATTTTTCCAAACATTTCCTGCTCAATAATTTCTTTCTCTGTTTCCAGTGTTCTGTACTCATAGCATGCCCATGACACACCTCTTGAGATGTTTAAAGATTGAAACATTTACTTTCCATTGAGTGGATGAGATATTCTGTCATTTCAGACTAGACCCTCTTGGTTTTTATTCTGTGAGAGTCTGAAAGACACAAGGGATTGGATACACAGCACAAGATAAGTGTTTGAGAACTTCTCATTTCATTCCTGTATTTTCAACCTATGTATTATTATTGAGAAGAATAATATTGACACACCACTTTTAAGTAAAGACATTTCCTTTTCTTATGAAAGTTCTATCTGTGTTTCTACAGAGTATTCAAAGAAATGTTCTCAGAAAGGAGTGTGTTACTGTGTTTTTCAGGAAACCGTCTTTTGTGAGCAACTGGACTTCTCTGTTCAATATGTCACTCAATATACCTAGCCTTGCGTCCAGACTCTATGGCCTGATTTTGATCAACTAGGTGACCATACCATAGTTAAGTAAAGGAATATGACCATCTTGACTCAGCCTGAACTTTAGTCTTGAAATATTCTTCCTGTTTCTTGACAAATTGACAAGGACATCACAGGAAGATAAAACGGAGCTGAAAAGGAAGTTAGATTATTTATTAAACATTTAATGTGACTGTGCTTGAGGTATAGTAATTCTTCTTGGTGCTCATTCCGGTCTGTCTACCCCATGCCTTTCTGGAGGTCACTGCCAGCTGAGGTGTTTGCCTGACTGCTCTTTAAATATCTGGAATGATTTGGCTAACCCTAACCCTAACCACACACACACACACACACTCAAATCCAGGTTATTGGAATCTCATACTTTCTTTTGCAGACATGCTGGTTTGGGAGTTCCTCTCCCTGGGTACAAAAGGATTACTTCTGACCCTGAGGAATTGCCTGGCCCAGTTCCCAGCACAGCCTCAGGAGTGCTTGGCACTGTGGTGAGGGACGAACTATCTGAAGATCAGAAGAGAGAGGCAGGACCTTCCTGGGACAGGATTGCCTCTTACAGAAGGACACAGGCAGCCCAGGGACAGGCGTGGTGTCCCATGGAGGTGGTTTCCACCTGCCAAAGGGCTGATGATCTTTCTATAGTCCTCCCTCTGCTTCACATCTCCATTCTGCAGTCCATCAGCACTCTTTTATAGTGCTAATACAGCTTTTTCTGTGGATGCTGTGCATGCCAGGCCATAAGATATACCAGGCATTAAAAAATGTCTATTTGTGGCATGTTTTTAATTTGGATCCGTTTTTGATCTGGATCATTCTACTGATATGGTTTAGAGCATGATATGCTAAGGAGTTGCTCAGCATAACACTGGAAAGAGTGAAGAAAATAATTCCTGAGAGTCCAGAAAGGAGGGGCAAGGAGAGAAAAACTCTTCTAAATTGGCTTTGCAGCAGAAGGGAAAACTATAGTATTCCAGTTATCTCCTACAGAAAAATCAGTAGCATTTTGTTTCTACAAGGACTGACTTAGAGGGGCTTCTCTCTTCAATTGGCTCCTCTGAGCCAGCTGCAGACTTCTGTGGGGCATGGGGCTGAGGGACCAGCTGGGTCTGGAAGATGTGATTTGCCTAACCATTCCAAAGACACGCCACCACAACAAACCCAACATTTATCTGTAGCAAACTGCATCTCTAATGTGTCTTCACTAATCTGATACAGCTGATATTGGTATATGCAAAACTCTTATAAAC
>VYZR01028752.1:90704-102079 GCA_013400675.1 Oxylabes madagascariensis
TGGCCAAATCAGTCCCCTATCACTAAAAAAAAAAAAAGTATGGGAGAACTTTTGGTATGTCCAACACTCACAGTGACATAGCACAGAGCTGACGCTGCTCACTGACTGGGAACTGCAGTAGCTGGAGTTTTACTATGGGTCCAAGCCAGAGCTGGCATAAAGCTCTTTTGCTTGATGGAGCTCTTGTGCTGCAAGGCATTATGCCCATAGTTTGAAGGTATAGCTTTGTTTAGTTCTTCTTAATGAACAGTTGCATTACACTTCAGAATGGTTGTGTTGAAAATTACCCATACTGATCAGAGTGATGGAAGAGAGTTCTAATGTTCCATCTAGTGGATAGAATTGACCCCCTCTTGTGTTTTTACCCTTATGTGAGACTAAAAGGCTATGTAAGCTATCAAGCTGATGGTTAATGACCAAGCTTTTGCCTAGCAAACAGTATTAGCAGACCCTTTATCAAGAGGACGTGATGTCTCTGTGAACTGGCTCCAGAGTCACAGGCATCAATTTATCATGGTCATTTACTGTGAAAACAGCAAATTTCAGTCTGCAGTGTAATAAAATGTTTTGCTTCCCATATTTGTGCAATCTCCAGAGCGGTAAAAAAAGAAATTTAAAGTCAAGTTTTCATGTGAAATGATGTAAACATAAAATTCAATTAAAGTCAGGGTGAGCTGTATAACGAATTTGTGATCTCAACCTTCAAAAAAGACTTTAAGATGATGTTTTTAATGCAAGCACATAGGTTTCTGAGTCAGGAAACTCTTCAGCTGTAGGAATACATTTGAAACCTGTGAGACTCCCCTGCATGGAGGATTCTATTCCTTTTGGGGGATGTAGGTTCTTGGCCCTCTCTTACATCTCTGCCTTCACAGCATAAGGCATTTTTATTTTGACATGCTAGCTGTATTACATGGTCTGGGGGAAGGACTGTAGTTCCTTTTTTATGTTTCAGGGCTACTGTGGTCCTAGAGAATTTTCAGACTTGGTCTCACTTTGAATATTTATGCATGTAACTGTAAATTTTATAGATAGGAAAAGAGAGTGAACAGAGACAAAAGGTATTAGACTGATTTACAAAAACGTAGAAATCTGTGTGTTTATTTAAGAATTCCAGGAAGGCATTAAGGAAAGACTGCAACCCTTCTTATATCTTCTTAAAACTTATAATCTGAACAGCCATATTTTTGATTTGATATTGCTTTTTTATTGTTTTCTAGATTGATAAAATCAGGATGAAATCCAGTGTATCTAAAGCTATTGAACATGATCAGGCTGCCTTGCTGTCTCTTTCCTGTAGGACGTTTTCAGAAGCACAATAATTGAGGCAGAATTGCTCTGCATGCCTATAGTCCAAATCTTGATATGTGAATACACTCAGTGTAAGCATTAACATATTATTCTAAATTTTTTCCATTTGAAGCAAGACCTAAATAGCAGAACAAACCCAGCTGCAGATACCAGCCTTCAATATCTTTTCATTTTATGTTTCACAAATATGGCAGAGCTGCTGTGTTTGTAGTTTTCCACACAGCTGAAAAAGTCAGCACTGAATTACTCACCAGCCTTTGGAAATCGTTCATGTGTGCTGGCTTCTTCAAGCTGTAGAGCACCAGCATTCACACTCCAGGGGACTAAATCACTTCCTTCCTTTATCCTGATATATATCAGAATGCATGTGTCTTCTTGGTGCCTGGGTGATAAGCTATCAGCTTTACATCCTCTGCTGATTGTTCTGGAACGCCTTCACAAGTAAGTTGAGGAAGCTAAAAGGATGTGTAAACATGAAGTGAGAAATGTCTGTGATAAATAACATCACCAAAATCCTCTTGCACAAATACATCACACTTGAAATCTGCTGTTTATTCTGCCTGTGGCAGCAACAGTCAGGACCCTCCATCCACCTACTGGGATGGAAAGAAAACGAGACACTTCACCAGGGCTTTTGGTTCAAGGAAAGTTGCACTGGGAAAGGTCTGAGGCCATTTCCAGCGGTGCAATTTGATGCTGCGGGTGACTTGATTTAATAGTTAATTGTCCCTGAAAGTGGCGTTCCCATGGCTCTTCCTGCAGTCACATCACTTCCCTGGGGCTGGCGCTCCCCTGTCTGCCCAGAGACTGCTGAATCAAGGGCTACTGCCAAGCTCAAAGTGAAAGGAAGAAGGGGAAAGTGGGATCAAGCCTCTTAGCAACAAGTAGCTCTCATCTTCGCTTAGCTGTACTATTAACAACATTCTCGGAGCGTGTAAGAACACACTGACTCTTGTAAATCCAGCAGTTTGCATGGCAAGAGCTTCTGGGCATCACTGAATACAGGGAGGATAGATTTTACTCTGTGATTCCAGCCTTACATTGGTGACATTTCCATCATTATGTGGAGCTCATGGAATTTGGTCCTCTGTGTGGACAGAGTAATGCTTGTGTGTTCAGTAATGCTGGTTTCCACAAGAGGTTCCCACCAGTCCAGCTAACAGTGCTGCTTTACATATTGTGCATGAGCAGGGAGCAAGAAGAACAGAATGGAAATTACTGTAGTTTGTTCTGGTCTTTCCTTCAGTCAGTGCTGGCCACTAAATATTTAGCTTAAATCTAACTGAAGTAAGGTGCATTTATTGTAATGCCAGCTCAAAAATTCATGTCCCACCCCCAGAGGGATTAAATCCAGCCTCACTGCAGACCAGCAGCTCTCCACTCAGCAATGAAGGGCAGGGCTTGGCAGAAACACCCCAGCCTTTGAAGCAGTCCTGAAAGTCATGGTGCTCATGTGGCCATGGCTTTGCAGCCCTCAAGGGATGGATCTGAACGACTGGTGGAGTGTTGGCTGCTGTGCTGGAGTGCACAGGGGTCAGCTTCAATTGCCTGGATGACACTTGGTGTTACAGCCAATGCTCTGCAGTAATCTGGACTTGAGGGGTTTTAGTCTTGTTTTGTTATTTCTTTTTCCTTTGTCACCCCTTTCTTGGGTATGCCGAGGTATCTTGAATGCACAAGATAATGTCTCCCTTGGACAGCTGTGACTGCGCTGTGACTGACCTGGCTGAAAAATTTAGCTCAAGGAAGAGGTGTACAGCTAAGAATTGCTGTTATTGCAGTTTTAGAAGTTAGCCAGCTTTGCAGTTCCCTTTTTTTCCTGTTATTTCGTCCTGGCTAGATGTAACAGCTGCCTTCCCAGCATGGTGACTTTTCAGCATTTTCTTGCTGGATATCTGGCTCTCCCCATGCATGGTGTAAAGAACCATGTGCCTCCATTGCAGAAGTGATTTTCACTGTAGGAACTGGGATCCTTAGAGTTTGACTCACCCACAAGTTTCTTCTCTCTTAGTTGTCTCAGGATCCATGACACAGTATCTTCCATAATTTGCATCCATCACTTTGTCAGGTATCTCAGAGCTGGAAGCCGGTAGACAGGATCCTGTGGCACAGCTGAGAAATATGTCAGTGCAACCCAAAAGGGCTCTAAATCTAACCTGAGGCATGGATGCTTCAGCAGACAGGTGAAGTGGCAGCTAGAGGAGGAAGAAATCTGATCAGAGGGACCTCCCCTGGGTCACAGAAATGAGAGAGCAGCCAAAAGGGAGCTCTGTCACAGTGCACACTGGCACAGCTGCCTGCAGAGATGTCAAGCTCCTGATGCAACCTCCTGATATTGGTGTTGCAGGAATTCAAAGTGTAGTTAGGTGTTTCTATATCCCCTCGGGCAGATACGTGTGTTGGTTGGAGAACAGAAATATCCCACTCTGTGTGTGTGCTGTTTTTCCATGTGGAAATTGATTCAGTCTCACTCAGAGATCTCAAAATAGCATATGGAAATGTGTTCTTGCTTTCATGTTCATTTTGTTCTGCCTTACACCTGTTAGACTTCACATTTTCCACAAAAAGAAACAGCCATTACCTTTTTTCAGAAAACAACATTTAATTTTTTTTTTGCCAGAGTCAGCTGAACACCTTGTTCTCCTGATCAGTTTAAAAAAAGCTGTCCACCTAAACCCACAGATAAGTGAATCATGTTCAATGAGGTCACTTCTTCTCAACTAAACAAATGAATTTTCTTCCAGGGTAATGCAATCTCCTGTTATACAGAGATTAAATTACTGGGTTTTAAAAACCAGAAGTCTTAACCTTTTATAATATCAAAAGTTTGCAATTTTTTGTTCAGCAGTCTGACTAACAGAGTGGTTTACTAAAGCCAAACAAGAAATTATTCTTCTTGAAAATCTTCAGAAAACATTTGAACTGTTCCAGCATTCACTTAAATAAAGATTGGTACTGGAGTCTTTTTTTCTCTACTGTCCTCAAACCGATCTATACTGCCTTAGCTACAAATGGCTTATGACTTCAAAAAGTCAATTAGGAGACTGGCTTTGAATCTCTCTTCTACCTAACTCCTGTTTGTGGCTGATGTGTTGCCAAGGGAGCTGCATTGTTTCCTACTGCAGCAAATGAATAAAGTTAAATTTACATCTTGCTCTGTGCTAGAGAAATAGAGATGTAGTTATGTATGCATTACCTTGAATATAAATCATATAGAGATCCCCACCTCCTCTGTCTGCTACAAGGCATGCATGAAAATGTCCCCCTAGAATAGAAATAAAACCATAAAACACCATGTCTGTAGCTAGAGATGAATCAGATGCAGATTTTAGAAGTGGATCCAGATTTCAAATGCCACCCTAATCTGTGTGTGCGATCAAAGGTTTTGATTCTGACCCAACACTAAATCACCATAACAGCCTGGATAAGATCCTGAATCCATAAATCTCTACCATTTTATACACCCATTTAGCCATATGGAGTTCTTTTCTCAAACTGGAGCCATATGAAACTGGGGGATGCCTTGCTGGGCATTGCAAGGTGTAGGTACGACTGCCAGGTCAGATGCAAAGCTATCTTGTGGCCTTGGGTACACAATTTACTCCTGGCTGGCATTCCACAAGCAATGGGGCCCAAAGGGGCGGCAGTGGGGCTGCCATGGTCAGGCACTTGGGGAAGGCATTGCGATGCCATGGCACCTCGGGCATGGGGATGCAGGATTCAGCCCTCAAGCTGGAGGTTCCCCACAGTGAGAGGCTTCCTGCAACCTACTAGCAGGCTCTGCAGCATGCTTGGGGGCTGATCCCAGCTACAACCTGCACAGGAGGAAGAAAGGGAATAGCTGGGCTCAATCCCCCTTTTTAAACACAGCTTCTTGTCCTTGTTCTAAATTAAAGCTGCCTTCCATGCTCTTAAACAATCCACTGTCTCGATAATCCTTCTGTCAATGGGATAAATGCTTCTTCCACTTCACAAAGTTGGTATATGAGGGATAAAATCCTGTTTAAATTTTGGATCACTGAGATCTGGCAGTTATACAGGCACAGACTGGCCAGCAGTGGGGAGATGGCAAAGATATTTTGTGGATTCATTGGGTGAGCTTTAATGATAATATTGTGTTTGTTTTGGTGTTTTCTCCTAAGTACAATTTAGGTTTGAATTAAATCTCTTTATTAAAATAGTTGGTTTGGTTTCCCAACTTTCATTTGGGTTAAAAAGTTTTGTCCCAAATGCTTTTGTCCCATTTTCAGGATTACAGGCAAAACAAGAAGCAGCATTAAGCACACTTCTCTTAAATGATGTTTGCTTTCTCTTCTACTATATTTGAAATTGCCTTTTTGGTGGGTGCTGAAGGTGAATCAAAGTACCAGTTAACCTTCAGGTCAGATAAAGGTACCAGACTTGAGTTTAGGCAAGTCACCCAACTCAGTGTGACCTATTGTATTCCATCCCCGTATGTTGCATCCTTGGGAAGCACCATGTATATGTTTTGCTATTCTGAGCAAATTAATTAATTAATGAGGTATTAAAAGCATGACTACTTATATCTCCCTCGGTGAAAAAAGGACCTTATGTACCACTAGGTAACATGACATTAAACTTGACTGAAAATTATCTCTCTCAGTCATAATTAAACATTATTTAGCTCAAATTTAGTATGTCTCTTGGAATCAGCAAGTGATTTTTGTTATTAGGACAATGGAGGGGATGGGGCAGGGTGGCAAGTGATAAATTCTGTCCTTAGGAACTGTTCACTCCCCCTGCATACTGTTCTCTTTAGAGAGGGAATTACTAAAGCTAGAAAGTGGGCTGAAACATTCTTTGTCTACATTTAGGTGAAAAGTCTGCATTAGTGTGTTCAAGGTTAACACACAAAGTGAAAGAAAGCATTACTTTCAACATACAGTAGCAACTTCAACTCTAAATGGGAATGTTATTTCAAAAGTACATGTTTTAAAGCATAGCTGCTCAACCTTTTAAAGTTGTTTCTTGTTTTCTGAGGAGAAAAAGAAGCTAAAGGGTTGAAGCAGAGGGCATTTAGGAGGAGAATTAGAATACAAATTTGAAAGTCCAGAAAACTTTCAGATGCTTTAAAAAAACAAATAAAGAGAACCCCCTAATTGTTTCTGAGGCATTAATTTTTGTTTCTGGAGGCTTCCAGTTTGACACAGACACTATTTTATTGCCTCAGTTCTGTGCAGAGAAAATCCAAGCTCATGAGCACTGTGTGGAGATGCCATATGGGAAACTTTGTAAGCCTCTGGCAAATATCTGTATCAAACATGCATTTGTGTATTACCTTCTGCATACAAAGCACAAAATGGCAACAAACAGAACCTCCCAGCACCCGGCAGGAGGCAACAAATTACCTTCTCCATTTACAGATGGCAGAATGGGACCCACCTGTGCTCCTTGTAGCCTCATCTCTGAGAATGTAGTGGAAAATGTTGCTGATCTAAGCCAGGGCTTTTTGTCTGTAATTAACAAGAGAAGGCTCGGTGGGAAGGGTGATGAACCCAGCACCTGCCTGGGAAGAATGTGATCTAGATTCACAGTAAATTCAGGCTCTCAGGCCACCCTTGTGTTTAGGACAGCCACCCCACAACTGGTAAACATGTATTGTCTGTAAAGACACAGATTCAGGTATTGTACTTATTTGGTAACTGAAGGCTGTGTACATTTAAATAATTCTGTAAGAAATACAAATATGAATCAGCTCAGGTTGTGTGATGGAATTGCAGCATCCTTCAGTGCATGGGGGGTGCCTTCCTTTCAACACCCCTTACTGTCACATGAAATTTCCACATTAATAAGCTTTATCTTGGTGGACCACAGACCTGTCATGGCTCAGAGTGAGGAATCTGGTCTTCAAGGAGCAGTGAGCCGGACAATATCCTTTATGGCATTCACCCAGGGAAGGCACATGCTGCAAAGCAGAAATGTAAATCATTTCTTTCCAGCAGACTGTGAAGCAGAGTGACTGTTATCAGGTCCATCCATAATGAAAATGAAAAATGGGCGCATCATTCTTTCCCTTTTCACATATATCTTTCACACTCAGTAGTCTCCCTGAGCCTGAAATATTGAAGCACCTTTATTGAGCATTAAGCTATATTGTACACACCATTAATTCAGCTTCATAATCCCATTAACAAACAAGCAATTATGACCATCTAAACTGAGTGTCATAGTAGGTAAATATGTGGAAGCAGCCTTCATTCAGCTCATAGAGTTATTCTGTTCAAAACTATCCTATATTCTGATTATTCAGGTGCCATGTAGAGTGCTATAGATTCCTCTCCAAGCACAGCAATTTTTAAGTGCTAAATTTTTCCTATCCATTTTTACAGAGAGGCAGGTGCAATACTGCAACTATTCCTTGTACAGTCTCTCGTCAATAACAGCAGCCTCCCTCTCAGACACCACTAATAAATGCTGAATTTAGCAGCTGTGTGCCCAAGCAAGGAAATCTAACTGCAGGGTTGTTTATTGCCTGGAGCATCCACTGATAACAATAAAAGGGATACAGTCTTTATGAAGCTCTTACATGCAAGCAAGATTACGCATCCATGACTTAATTTAGCTCCCTTATGCTGAGGCATTATGATACGTTTTTTAATTACATGATCGCATACGGTGTTTTCCACATTCAACTCCTGCTTCAGTTGTTGCATAGGGTGCTCTGTGATGGGCAGCTGTTCAGCAGTCCTCTTTTTCAGCTCTTCCATGCAGGGGTCCTGTGTCACTCTGACTAAGCACCGAGCTGCGTGAAATGGAGGTAATCAGTTTTTCCTCGTGTGTTCCTCTGAAGCATGGATTGCTGGGAAATTGGACCTCTTCACAAATATCAGCACAGTTATCTTTAGCACTCCCCTGTGATAATACACAAAAGGGATTATCCCATTTCAGAGGCATGGCTGAAGCTCATGCAATTCTTGTATCTACTGCAATGTTTCCTGAATCTGACCCCCAATATCACCTGAAGTTATTCAGTATCACTTCAGCAATCCCAGGCTGAGAGGTAAAAAATGGATGTTTGCTTTACAAGGGGAGTGTGTGAAGCCTCCTTCAGAAAAGCTTTGAAATGCATCAAGCTCTTAACACCCATCCCTGGATGGGCTCCAGACTGTAACTCATAGCTTCCACTGACTTAACACAGCTCCTCTTCCCAGAAGAAAGCTGAAGCAGGGATGGAGGATTTTAAGTGGTTTTGTGAAACATCCCAGCAGAAAGGGAAATGGATAGCACATGGACCATCAGCCAGAAGCAAAGACCTTCCTCCTAGGAGGGGAAAATCAGTCCAGATCATTAGCCTAGTAAAAGAAGGAGAAAATTGATAAAAGAGCTGTGTGACTTCAGCTCTGTCTACTCTGTCTGGAGTACATCTGAAGACCAAAGCTGCCTAAGCAAACAAGTGCATGCACAAGGCAAGCTCGTGTCTCAGCTGTGAGCAGGGAGAATGGTTCTGCCGAGACCTTTTCGATCAGTCCAGTGTTACTGATGTTGATTAAATCCTTTGGCATATACAAGGCCTGCAAGCCAGAGCTGGCCCAGGCTTTATAGCTGTAATGTTACATTAATGACTTCAGATGGCAGGTCATGCCACTGGTTTGAGCAAGGCTGTGTCAGTTGCAGCCATAGGTGGAAGTGATCCTTCCTCTTTCTGTAACCATACAGGAGCAATGCAGGAACATTCCACACGGGACCATCAATAGACTGAGACAAATTGAGGCTGGCAAAAGGTGTGGCTGTTGGCATAATAGTATTTGTGGTAGGAAATCTATCAGTTTCAAGCAATCTTGTCTTTTAAAGTGTGTTTGTCATTGGATTTTCCATGCTTTCTACCCCCACTGAGAAATTTTGTGCGTGCCAGGCAACATATACAAATACTACGTGAGATGAAATACTCTCAGGTATACATGGTGTGATTCTTGGAGTTGTCCTGTGCAGGGCCAGGAGTAAAACTTTTATGATCATGTGGGTCCCTTTCAACTTGGGACATTTTATGATTTATTGTAGACATTTTAAACTGAGTGAAAGAGCCTGAGCACAAAGGAAATGTCTTTTTGCATAATGATCTGTGAAATCCAGTGCCATAGGAAGTCATGGAGGATGTGAACATTCAGATTACAGAGAGCAGGTATTTATACCAAGAAGCAATATGAATAAATTTAAAACAGTAAGCTCCCTAAAAGATTGGTGTGGGTGAAGGGAAGCCTGAAACCTCATACTTCCAGGCTAAGGCACTGGGGGTCTGGGAAAAGCTGTCCTATAACTCTGTTTTGTAGAATTTTATGTATTTTTGAAGTGTCTGCTGTGTCAAACTTGGCAGCTAGGTCCACTGTAGAAAAATCCGTATTTCAGCCTGAATAGAAAACATCTCCCTTTGTACTGGACTCACGTAAAATATTCTTCATTCTCAATAAATGGAGCCATTTATAATGTCAATGCTGACTGGCAATGTAAGAACTGACACCACAAAGCATAGTGGCTTCCTCCAAAATGGTAGCATCCTCTGCAAATCATCTTTTACATGGTAGCCTGAAGATCTTGGTCAAGTACTGGAAAATGACGGTTTGATGCCTGCTTCAGTGTAAGGAAGTTTTAAACCCATTGCTCCTGATTTTTAAGAGGCAGTGTTACTCATTATGGCATAGACAAGATGAATGGGGAAAAAAGGTTGGAGTCAGGGAAAGACAGGTTTATAGGTTCCTTTACCTCTGCCAGTTGACATTGTGCAATAGCCAAAGGAAAAATTAATGGTATAAGAACAAGATTGCAAGCGACAGCCACTCTCTTACCCCAGCAAAGTGGGGACTCTGGGCTATGGGTTGCACCCAGGAGCAGTTTCATTGGACTTTTCCATTAATCATTGGACAAAATTGTTGGGAGGAGGAGGGGACCAAACTTAAGAGAACAGGACTTAGAGCCAATTCTGGAAAAGCACCCCCAAACCAAAGACCAGATGGCTGAGTTATACCTGATGGCATTACTCCTCCATTCTTTTGCACAAAGGCCATTGAGTTGGCTCTGTGATGAGGCACCTTGAAGGCTAACAGAGAGATGTTCAATTCCTATAAATATTTGCATAGCCTGGTATGAAGGTGTTTTAAATAAAATTTCATAATTTGCTTATTTGACAGACCTGACATCTTGTCAACCACATTAAGTTGTGTGGTAGAAGGGATTTGTCCATGACTGTGAGTTCTGTTGACCAGAACTTACCAGAGTGATTAAAGTAGCACCTCCAATTTCACTTACCTTGACCACAAACATCCAGTACTACACAAGGCTTCTTTGAAGCCACCACACATCAGCACAGAGGGGACTCTTCTCAGCTCCTTTGTGCACAGGACCAAATGCTGGGCACATGCAAGGATGCAAAGCACCTGGGTCTCAGCTTAGATGGCCATGTGCCAGCAGGTTTTGCCTCCAATCCACCAGGATAACGTCCTCACCAGTGCCATTCTAGTATAGAGCACTTTTTATCCCTGTCCTGGCATAAAAATGAGACATTTCCTTCCAATTCACAGGAAAAAGCATCAGTTGCCCTCTCCCNTGGAGAAGTAGGCACACACCCATTCCCACAGGGCTGGGATGAAACCATCTTTCCTGACTTTGGGCACTGGAAGCATGTTTAAACCTGCCAGCTCTGACGAAGGTTAGTGAGCTGAGTCCCAGCACCTGCACTTAATTTTCCTCCAGAGCACATGGGGCCAGTCCTATTTCTGGGTCCTTAAAGATGACACTCTCCTTGCCATGTACATGCTGGAGCCTGTTGGGTTTGGGATACTTTACCTTGTATGAGGCTTGTGCCACCTGAGCAAATCCTGATGTAAATGCTCCATCACCATCCCACTATAGAAGGAAAAGTCTCTTTCTGGCGTCTGCAAGGGTATACCTCCTGCTGGATGCTCCTTCAAGTGGCATAATTCAGATGACCATGTGCAGAAAAATTAAGGATCCAGGACATTTTACCTCTTAAACAATCTGGCAGCATTTTAAGACCTGCCACCTATCTTTAAGGCACTATGGCACCCCAGCGTGGAAGCGCCATGAGCCTC
>VYZR01028755.1:8172-32069 GCA_013400675.1 Oxylabes madagascariensis
GTTGTTAACTCTCAATCAGAGCTGAAACCTCGGTGCCAGGACTCCCAAAGTGAGCGCTCTGAGGAAATAATTCCATTTCCTGGGTGTGTGGAGGTGTTTGCACTCAGTGGGTGAAACCCCAGGCACGCCTCTAAATTAACCTGGGGCAGAGAGGGGAAAATGTGCTGCGCGGAAAAGGACTTTCTGTCTCTATTTTAAAATTTTTCAGATGTCTTCTGGCTTTATGCAGNAAGTGTTGTTAACTCTCAATCAGAGCTGAAACCTCGGTGCCAGGACTCCCAAAGTGAGCGCTCTGAGGAAATAATTCCATTTCCTGGGTGTGTGGAGGTGTTTGCACTCAGTGGGTGAAACCCCAGGCACGCCTCTAAATTAACCTGGGGCAGAGAGGGGAAAATGTGCTGCGCGGAAAAGGACTTTCTGTCTCTATTTTAAAATTTTTCAGATGTCTTCTGGCTTTATGCAGAATTTAGTGTGGATTTCAGTCCGATTATGCCACCCTTGTGCCCAAGAGACGTTCTTCCAACATTCATGGCACCGAGCTTTTGGTTTTCAGCTCTAAAGTTAAAAGCACTGGAACCACTCCCGCCCTCAAATTGAGAGTTATATTTGCAGGACGGGGTTTTAAGGTCAGCGTGGGTTATGGCCATGTAAACAAACATCCTTTTTCTTTATTGCTGACATAAAGAGGTATTTCACTGCCTCTCAGCTTTCCCTCTGCCAGCGCAGGAGAGCAACGTTTAAAGCTGAGCTGCCATTTAGGAGAGGTTAAATAACGCAGAGCGAAATATTAACCGAGGAATGACTTCACCCAGGCAATAAAGAGCTGCTGCTCTTCCCTCCTGTTCTTCCCAAAGTTGTTATTTGATGGTTCAGCACCCAAACAATGCGATTTTTGAGGTTTTCTTGCTCAGTTTTGGGTTTTTAAGACTCTCATTTATACCCTCGCGAGCCATGAGGGAAAAAGACATTTATTCTCTACATTTTTGGTGATGTTCAGACAAGTGTCAGTGGTTTCTCATGGAATTAATCCAATTTTCAAAGGGAAATCACACAACAACAAATATTTCCTGTTGAATAAACAATTTCAATCCCTACACATCAGAAAAATATCTCCTCAGGTGGAAAATATCAGTGTTGGGTTTGCCCTACAAGGGGTGACTCCACCTCTCCTGTCTCTCATAACCTCACAATGATCCCTGTTCCAAACCCGAATCACCCCCAGGAAAGTCAGGGATAAAACCTCTCCCAGCCTGTGAAATCCTCATTATTTCTCCTACAATTTCCCTCAAACTGTTCTGCACATCTGCAGAAATCGAATCCACCTCTCACCCTGCAGCTCTACCTCGGCACATCCCCTGTGCTCTGCAGAAATATTCCCATTAAAAATGAAAATAACCAGCCAAACACAGCCCTGTGTCCTCAGAGAGACCAGAGAGGAAAGGTTTTGTTTATTAGTTTTGAGCTCCATGTAAATTATATAGAGGGATTATATCCAAGAGTCTTAAAATCCTGAATTCTAATGAAGGCCAGCCATACTTCATGGGAAAATTAAGACATCAAAAGCTGCCATTTCAGGAGCAGATTTGTAAATATTTTTGATGGTTTCATTAAAACCAGCATAAAATAGCATGGAGAATGAGCAAGGAAATATTTACCAAAACATCCAATATACCACATTTCCATGAACATTAATCCATGTCAAACAGAGCCCTTAATTACATAAAAGCAACATATTCAGGCAAGTTCTGTGTCATAAAGATTTCAAATATTACCTCAGTCTGGTAATGCCATTATCCTGAAAGGCTGACAACGAGAGCACGGCCCACATTATTACAGAGAAAGTGAAAATAATGTCATTTTTGTGGCTTTTTACTGCTTCTGAGGAAGCCTCTAGTGCTTGCAGTACTTGAACTCTATTCCCCCGGCTCTGATTTCCTTCTTGACCTCCTTTCCCATGGGAAGGCCAAATGATTCATTTACAAGGAGTCAGAATGGAGTCCTTTCCCTGTTTCCCCAGTGGCTGTGGTACCCTGGTGGCCTGCCCCGTGTCCCCTATGGGGCACTGCCCCCTGCCCTGCCCTTTGTGCCCTCAGACCGCTGGTCCCTGATCCCATATTTAATCTTGTGCACCCCACATGGTCGGGTCTTTGTCCCTGATTCCCTTCGGTGTGCTGGAATAAACCTTCTCTGGAATTTATCCTGAAGAATTTATACCCAAGGCCCTCCTTGCCTCTCTTCACTGAGCTGGCCGGGGTGTGTGTGGTGTGTGGACTTGGCTGCTTCACCTGACTCCTCCCCTGTGACAGTTCTGGCTCCTTTTTCTCTGCCAAGGTCAGGATTAATACACGAGAAATGTAGGTTTCGAGTTCGGACTTGTATGTTTATTATTTCTTACCTATTTACAGACTCACGAGCCGTGAGCTCTAACTAGCAAGTCAGAGGTAAAAATGGAGCACCTCTCTATCTCTACAAGGTCTTTCAAGGACAATCTATCTAATTATGAAATGCCACCTAAATTATTTTTACTTTAAACCCAATAACCAACCACTTAAAGTCCGCAATGCGGACTCCATCAACCAATGACAGAAAACCACCCAAACCCTTGAAGAAGAAGGAAGAAGAAGGTGAAAAACAGAAAAAAGTGACCTCCACCCTCAAGTCTTCATCTTGCCCCACATATATTACTGTATACCAACATCTTAAAATCCAAGTTTCCAGAATTCCAGCACTGCCCAAGCTGCCTTTCCAAAAGAGATTCTTATTGGGAATTTGGTAGCAGCTCCACCATCCAAACTCCACGTTGCTACCCAGCTGTAGTATAAAAACCATGGATGAGTTTTCAGCCTCATTTGTAACCCTCAACACCCAACTCAGTTGCCTGGCTGAGATCTGTTCTCTTGCCTCCAGTTCTCTCTTCACCGTCTCTTTGAGCTGGAACAGAAAACCCCCTGCACAAAGGAGGGATATTTGGAGGGAGGGACTGATGGCTCTCTTCGTACTGAAGTCTCTTCCTTCCTCCCTGGCCGATTTTATAAATTACTGCCCACCCTGAGCCAGGCTGTTTCTCTCTCTCACCTTCAGCAGCACCACTTTGGTCGCTCCACTTTGCCTTCCCAATTTGTTTAGGCCAAGATTTAAGAGAGGCAGGGATGGGCACTCCCACAAGTCCTGATTTCATCGGTGATGAAGTGCCTGGCAAAGCATCCCTGCTCTGCTCCCATCTCCCTGCAGCCTCACTGGGTCTCCAAAGGGAAAAGGAGCCTGGAATGCTCAGTCCCTACATGAAAATGAGATTTAAGAAGGAAATGTTCCCTGTGAGGCCTCACCACAGGCATTTCCAGGGCCTCAAAGGGTGGGAAAATCATCTTTCCAATAACTTCCCCCCACCAGAATGGATCATTTCAAAGTGGGTCTGCCTTTCACTCCCCTCAGAGCGGCAGCAGGGTGAGATTTGCTAATTGGTACATGATGCAGTTTGTCACCGACTTTTGTTCTGCTGTCGTTGTTCTTCACCATCAGCACGGAGCCATCCCAACACGGGGCCATGAGTGTCTCCAATTAACTGATGAAAAACGACATCAGTGTAAATGCACAGTGCAAAACCCTCCCCATCCATCTGAGCGCAGAGGTTTTTTTCCCCTGGCAGGATCCTGCCCCAGACAAGCTGAATTTGAGGGATGGGATGAACGTCCCCAAAATAAATAAATGCAGCTCTGGTGCTCTCACTGAGCAGATAGATGGGTCTGTGTCGCTCGGATTTCAGGAGGGGAGGGGATGATAAATGCTGCCTGTCCTATCATCTGCAAAAATAATGTGGCTGCACGACAGAAAAGAGCTCTGGCAGCACAAAATCATCTAAAAGTAAAATGACACCTGGTGTTTTCTCAAACTTTTTTCAAAACAAGAAGGATTTTTGAAAGTGTTTCTCCATTCATGGTTAACGAGGGGGTGTATCTGTATTTATAGGAAATTATTTGTATCGATTGATAACATGTTGGCAGAAAAATAATGAGAAACTATTCGTTGTTGATGGCTCTGATTATTTCAGCCTAATGTCCACCTAGAGTCTGAATAGAGCCTGGATTTAGGAGTGGAATACTTGAATGGGTTTCAATCAAAGTACCTAAGAGAAAAAGGGGAGCAGAAACAAATTAAGGGGCTGAAAGGGGGATGTGGAATTCAATTTCCCTCCTCCAGCTGCTCTTCCCAGGAGGACAATGAGTGCACTTGGTCCTGGTTTCGAAGGGAAGAGGGGAAACCTCAGGTGTGAGCAGATCCTGGTGGACAGAACAAGGGAAAACCACCTCAGGTTCCACCAGGGGAGGTTCATGTTGGATCTCAGGAAAAATTCCTTCCCTGAGGAGTGGTTAAACATTGGAACAGACACCCCAGGGAAGGGATGGAGTCCCTGAAGGTCTCAGAAAATGAGCGGATCTGAAACTTTTCCTGGATTAAAATATGGGAATTGTCTGGCTCTCTGAGTGTGCAAAACCAAACCCTGACAAGAATTTAAACACAATTTTTCCTTCTGCTCCATTCCACCCTGTCCAAACTCAAGTTAAAGCTCTGGAAAAAAAAAATTTCTTCTGCCTCTTTTTATATTTACAAATGAAAGATCCTGAAGAGAAGTCACATTTATTTGCCACTAAAATACCATCTGCTTGTGTGTGAACAAAATTGCGGAGTCATATGGATTTGGGGTTAAAATGTTACATTTAATGACTGAAAAGTAAAAGAGCAATTCAAATTCCAGTAGAACTCAGTATTTGATATGATGCCATTTCCTTCGAGTTCAAAACGTGGCTTTCTCCAAAATTCAGTGTCATTTGCAGGAAAATTATTGAGATGGTGCATTTAGGAAGCAGAACAAAATGTGGTTTATCACCCCACGCTGTGGCTGCTAATCCACACTGGGAAATTCTCTCATTTCCTCATTCCCACTTTTGTGTCCTTTATCAGCACCTGCCTACCCTGCACATAACTCAGTTTAGGTTACCCAAACTCACTTTGTGAAATCGAATTCTAGTTTGGATTTTTTTCCCTTTTATTCCATTAAGAAAACGTGTGCTGCCCGTGGCCCAATATTGCAGTTGGGCTGAATTGACCACAACCATTCTCCTTGTTCTTCTATTCCATGAGAAATATCACTGATATTTTCCCCAGCCTGGTTTCTTACAGACAGACACAATTCTGGGATGACAAATAATTTCTTTATGGGAAAATAAAAAGAAAAGTTGCTTCAGTACCTAACAGATGTTTTCAGTTCTGTTTAGAACCAAAATTGCTCCGAAGTTGAGAGTTTCCTTTCATTTCTCTGTGTGAAAATTTCTTGATTGTTTTGATGAATTTTTGATGAATTTTTCAGCCATCATTTCTCCAGGTTCCTCAGCTTTTATTTTTTATTTCTCTTGCCATCATTTCTTTAGGTTCCTGAGATTTTATTCTTTATTTCTATTGCCATGGCCTGGCCGTCAGCTCTGTTACTCTTTTGTTCCCTGAACGTTTGGCCAGGAGATTCACCTTGACCCCTGCTGAGATTTGTTCCAGTTTAAGGCCATTTTTCCAGCAGAAAAAAGAAGGATTCTTTTGTTGAGCTGCAGTATTTTTAGGTTCTTTCTCCTCCAGTTTAATGTCCACTGAAGTCCTCTAAGATTTCTCCATCACTTCAGCCCGTGCCAGCTCAGAGGGAACCTCAGGGCTTCTCCCAAAGCACTGAAAAATGTCTTTTCTCAATGAAAAACGTCTTTTCTCAATGAAAAACACTTTCACACAGGTCAGCCACCCCACAGGCCCTCCACAGAACAAGCTGGTAGATAAAACCGCTCTTAATGAGGTGGGGTTTTTTTAATAATTCATTATTTGAATTCAATTATGGGGGAAATTTTTGCGACAGATGTTGGAGCCACAGCCCGAGGCCCAACTTTCCTGGAACATTAGCGGGATCTCTGGGTTAATCTCCTGCCATAAAAAAGCCAAAAGATGACGACCCAGACATGTCTAATTAGGTTTACAGCTAATATTGGAGATAAATGCATTTTTAAATCTCTTTTATACACGGCCAAACTTTCTTGCTTGAGCCTCATGCCACTCCGCTCCGGGACAAGGCAGCTTTGTTGTTGATTTTTGGGTTGTTTTTCAATTGTGTTGGTGAATTCTCTTGAGTTTTTCCAGCTGAAGTGGGAATATTTGTCCAGATTTCTCTGGGAATTCAAGGCATAAACTAGCAGAAACTGCATAAACCCCATTTATTTGCAAATGAAAAAGTAACTTTTATTTTGAGGAAAAGAGGGAAGGAAGGGTAGAAAGGTTGATGGCAGATGTGTTTATAATTGATAATTTTTTTAGAATATCAAAAATAATCAGTTTCATTCAGGTTTTTCCTTCTTTACCCCACTTACATTTCATTTTCAAGCACCATCCCTCAAATTTCTCTGCTACAGTTCATGGCAAGTCTGCTTTGCCCAGCTTCAAAGAAAACTATTTAAAGACACCAAGAATTGGAGAAGAAGATATTGTCTGGGAAAAGAATGGAAAAAAAAGAAATCCCTCTGAGTTTCTTTTTTTGTGCTGGCACCACTCCTTGCTGATTGAAAAAAACACATTATTTGAGCCTTCTGTAGCCGTCTTCCACTTTTTTATTTTTGCAGAATTTCAGCTCTCGGGGGTTTTTCTCCTTTCCCTTTTTTTTTGCTGCTGTATTCTCCTGCTTCTCTGTGGGTCTGGACCTGCCTTGGGACTCGCTCAGGCTCTGCCACCTCCTTTGTTTTGTGTTCCAGCTCCAGCTGAGCTGCAGAACCATCTCCTTCCAAAGGATTCCTGTGGTCCTTTGTGGGCAAGCTGCGGGAATTCCTGGAGAAAATGGACTCTGCACTTTATCTTTGGTAAGAGTTTCATTTATCTCCGAGGAATGGTGAGCCCTTGATCTCCTCCCGTGTCACATTTGTTTAATTAAGATCAACACTCACATGTCTGACATTTAATACAGGCTCTAAACCCGAATTTAGTCCCTGAAAGGTGATTTTGATGTTCATTTTCTGGATTTTCCTTTTAGGAGGGTATGGTTTAATTGCAGTTGAGGAAAAAAATCGTTGTTTTCTCAATTTTTGTTTTATTTTTGTACATGCAATAATATAGAGCCACCCTAAAATGAAGAATCTTCAGGGTTTGGCCTTGTGAGAAGTCACTGAAGTTCTCATCTGTGCCAAATGAAGTTGAAATTTGGTCTAAACACCACCAAAATTGCCTCCTTTTGAAAGGACTGCTCAATCTTTGGGAGAGATTTAGTAATAAAGGAGCTGACACTAAAGAGGGCTCGAATTCTCCACAGGTAAAAGCTGCATCTTTCAGAAAGAAACTCTCCACTGAATTTGCAGCCGAGGCTTCTTTCACTCGGGGTCAATCCTATATTTTGCTGGGTTTGCACAAGAATAAAATAATGCAAATAAAAGTCTGGCTCCTTCTCCTATCGCCTTCCCCAGCTTTCCTGCGCCTCTATAAACTCCCACCTCTATTTTGCTGGAAATTGAATGGTTTCAGAAGTCTTTTACACCGTGCCTGGATATTTGGGGAGATTTCCCCTCCCGCCTGCAGCATCAGGGATGAAGCTGTAATTGGCTGTGATCTTCTGCTCCCAAAAAATTGTGTTTTCCTTAGGTGGAAGGGGCATAAAACTTCACTGAAGGACTCAGACTTCAGCTCAAAACCAGGGAAAAGTGGAGGAGACAGAAGTGCTCAGTGATGATGATTTGTCATTTGGATGATGCCCTGGGGTAGAACTCCCGAACCAGGAACCACCAGGAGCCCCAAGATCCTCATGGGGAGCTCCCCCAGCCAAAATTTGGTGCCACAAAAATGAGCATCCTGTTTCTGTCCAGAGCAGTGCAAAGAGAATCCTCCAGCATGAAGGAGATCTTCACACAAAGGCAGGAAATAGCACCTGGATTTCACATCCCACAGCCTGGCCTCTGAATTTCCTCATCAGCTTTTCCTCATTGGCATCTCTTCACCAGCACTTCCTCAGCAGCATTTCTCCATCTGTATTTCTTCACTGGCATTACTTCGGCAGCATTTCCTCTTCAGCTTTTCCTCAGCAGCATTTCCTCATTAGCATCTCCTAATCAGCATCTCCCACCTCGTGTAAACAGAGCTGATGAACACCAACTCATCGGTGGCCGCTTAAGGGATTAGTGTTGTACAAGCATCCCTAATTACCTCCTAATCTCATCAATGATTTCCCTTCCCAGCCTGGCTGTGTGCAGTGCCTCCCTCCTGTCCTGCCCTCTCCTGCCTCTGCTGAGCCACCAGAAGGGCTCTCATCATCAGCAGGGCCTGGGCAGGGACTCTGAGTGTAGCCCTGCTTTAATGTTTTGGTTTTTGGGAATTCCTTTCCCAGGAAAACTTCTGTAAACAAGAGAAATGTTTTTGTAACTGTACCTGTGTTTATCCATTCTTTCTCACAGGAGAGGTTTCTTGATGAACATCTGTTTTAACCAACGTGATTGAAGAGGTTTGCCTTTGTTTCACCAATCAAATTGGTCTGTGTAAAATGCTATATAAGAGAGTCACATCTCAAAAAAACAACTTAATTTTTCTGCTTTCTGATCAAGAGTCTGTTCCATTGTTTGATGTTCAACAACAACACACTGAGGAGACAAATCCGAGCCTTGCTGTGTGCAGGGTGAGCCACAGAGCTGCTGCACGGCCCTCACCAGACATTGATGATTCCCACACTCCAATTCCTCCCCGCATGGCCTGGGTGTGGGGCTGTCCCTGACCCCAGCGTGGTTATCACCCCTGAGCTCTGCTGCCCTGCAGCCTCACGAGCCCCACGCTCATCCCACGCAGATCTCCTTTCACCTCTTTCTCTCACAGCTCCCATGTGGGCTCGATATTCCTGAGCCGGAGAGAATTTTAGCTTGCTAACCATTGCTAGCTCCTTTCCCAAGGGAAAGCTGTCAACAGTTTCTTTTCTCAAAACACCTCTCTCCATTTCCCAAAACAGGTTAAGCAAACAGTGTTCCTTTTCCCATAACAACTGTCCCCAGGTGTTGTTTCCTATTCCTGAACCAATGGAGAGAACTGTCAGTCCCGTGGACCAATAATTACCTTTTTAGGACAGCATGTTTTAAAAGAAACTGTTGGAATTGTAAATAAAGCCTTCTTTCTCTTCTGACAACTCTATGGAGTCAATCTATTTCGTGTCCTACCACTCCCCCACTGCCACAAACACCAAACTCCTTCAGCCCTGCCTGCACATCCTCACACCCAGGGCTGATTTCTTGCCACAGCCGGCGAGGAAACGCAGAGGGAAAATAAAATATCCTGTGGTGGCCTCTGCTGTCCCTGGGAGTGACATGAAAGCTGAGCTGGGTTTTGCTCTTCAGATGAACGTGCTGGTATCAGATTGTCCTGTGCTGGGCTCTCTCTTCTCTCTGCCCTCACACAGAAGGTCGGCAGGGACTGGGTTTTATCCTAAGATGAAAGAAGACTTTTTTCTTCCTGTTTTCACTGTGGGATGAATACAGCCAGGACATGTCGTTGTAGGACATGAGAAAAAGATGAGAGACTCCAAATATTTCAGACGGCAAAGTGTTGCCCGCGCAGCCTGTCTGAGAAAATTGTTTTCTTTATGTACCAAGACTTTTCCCACACTTTCAAGTATCAACAAATGGTTTGTTTCCATATTTTCATGGAGGAGGAGAGAGCTGACAGACTGTTGGTCTGACCAGTGTGTTGGAGGGGTGGCAGCTTCACCCTCCAATCCACTGTCACCTTTGGAATTCTATCAAATGTCAAAGATGGAAATAAAGTTCCTTCTTTTCCAGCATGACTCAGCGTGTGGGTGCAATTCCTTCCTGTCTCCTTTCCACAGCAAAGAGCACAGAAAGAAAAGCTTTATTGTCTAATTCTTACTACTTTTTATAAGGTGTTCTGATACAGACTTAACATCATTGGTGAATAGGAACGACACCTCTCTAATCCCATTGGTTAAACTAGAAAACAGCTCAAATGTTTTCTTTTGAGAACTAGAAAGGCAAAACACCACCTGGAGAAAGATTGTTTTGGGAAAGGATAGTTGTCTGCCATGACTGTTTTGAGAAGAAGCTTCCTTGAGGAATTTTCCCTTGGGAAAAAGGTCAGCAGCTGCTGGCAGGCTGAAATCCCTCAGACCCAGAAGTATCAGGCCCACAAGGACGTGCAGAGGATGAGGAGCTCCTCTCCCCATCCTGTGGCTGCACAAAGATCTCTGTCAGTGGGATGGGGCTGTCCTGCTCCTCTCAAATCTCCCCAATTCCATTTTTCCAGTTCCATTTCCATTTCCATTCCAATTTCCAATTCCATCCCAATTGTTCAACTAGCACAGGATTTTGCCAGATTATTGCGATGTCAAGGTACAAGTTCATACTGGAAAGCACAGACATGTCCAATCCTATCTACAAAACTGTCAAATTATATAGGATTTCACCCACTTAAAGGGAGCTAATGTGATGGAAATAGTAAATTATTAACCTAAAATATCATGTTTGAATTAACTGAGGTGCATCAGCATTGCAAAATATCCCACTTGCAATGCAGTTAGCAATGCAGAGCGTGGAGAGTGTAAATAGCATGAAAGGAATACAAATGTATTTACCCAAATGCCACAAATCTTACAAGGCAAGTGTGGAATGTGCTGGGTTTGCACAAGGATTGAAATTAATAGGCATGACCTTTTCCTGCCTTGCCTTTCATCCTCAGAAATTCAGCGTGTTTGCAGAACAGGCTCAGCGGGATTTGTTTGTGGGGTTTTTTATCTCGAACACAACAAAACTTATGATCTTGGGGGTTTTTTTTAGCCAAATAATCTCTTAAATAACAAATACTGTAACAAGCTGCACCTGAGTCGTGGCAATATTGGGTTAGCACCGAGATTTATTTACAAGCAAGCATCCGGCCTTGGATTAGCTTTTCCTGCAGATAGACTGGGTTTAATTCTTGGGGAATAGTGAATGGAGAGCCAAAATAAGGAGAGTTCAGTCCATTGGAATAGGTGGTGTTAATTGTTTTGGAATCAGAATGCACCCAGCAAGAGATCCCTGGTTGATTTTTCCTTGGTCAAACAGGCACAATAAGGAATTCTGCATCCTGTCAGGCACTCATTTAATCCAGGACTTCGAGATGCACCAGCTCCATCAAGGAGAATTCCCTGCTCCTTTGGATTTCCCATCTCCCAGCTGCAAACCCATGTTCTGGTTGTGGGTGATTTGCATCCTGTGTGATCTTTTCACCTCTCAGGTTTGTGCCTCTGATCCTTTCAGGAGCAGCAGGAGTCT
The DNA here is from genome assembly GCA_013400675.1 of Oxylabes madagascariensis. Classification (NCBI taxonomy): domain Eukaryota; kingdom Metazoa; phylum Chordata; class Aves; order Passeriformes; family Timaliidae; genus Oxylabes; species Oxylabes madagascariensis. The sequence goes on from VYZR01028755.1 coordinate 19,485, forward strand.
CTGAGCCTGCAGCTGTGAGCACTCCAGCTGAGCCACGTGGATTGGGGAGCGCAGCTTCCATTTAAACCTTTTCCCAGCACTAAACACTGCTGGTCTGGCAGTGCCAAAAGGGCAAATCAACCCAGCCGAGCTGAATTTCTGATTTTTCTTGGTAGTTCTTCAAGGGCTTTGGGAATTTCCTAAGCATTTTGTTGTCCAAATGAAAAAAAGGAAAATAAACAATGTTCTTCTACCTCCGTCAACAAAAAAAAATCTGCAACCATGTTTTTCAGGTTTTCTCCCTCTAGGCATCAATTTTCTGGCGAAGTTCCAGAATAAAATTCATCTCCTCCATCCAAATGATATTAAAATACTAAATTGCAGAGGTTGTTTTGGAGCTTGGGGTGTGGTAGGCCAAGTAAAGCCGTCAGGAAATTCCTGCTGGCACAGCTTGGAGCTGTGGGATGCCCTGTGGATGTTGTGGGATGCCCTGTGGATGCTGTGGGATGCTCTCTTCTCCTGGGCAGCAGCCAGAGCGAGACCACCCAAGAAAACTCGAGAGGGACATCACTGGAGCCTTGAGCGAGTCATTGAGGGAGTTAGCAGCTTTAAAAGGCAGAGACTCCTCGATTCAGGGTTGGCTTAGTTTCCTGATAAAGAAGTTGTGACCTTTTCAAATACTCTGGATGAAGTTTAGGTCTCACAGAGTCTGTTATTGGTGGCACAAATCCCTCCCTGAGGATTCTCTTGCGCCTCAGGATTAAAATATTGCAGGGGTGTGAGCCTGTGAACTACTTGGGAGGAAGAAACTTCCTTAAAAACAACATTTTGTTGTCTTAGGCCAAACCTCAGACTCTTGGGAATGCCCAAGGTGTGCAGCATCATTGCAGGATTGGATTCCTGGTAAAAACACAGCTTTGGTGTAAATTTTATGAAAATTTGATGTCCAGTAACAGACCAAAGGACATGATCACATTTTTCTTGCAGTGTAAACCAAAGAAAACACGGAGAGGATCTTATATTTAAAGAGTTTTGATGTTTGCCTGCGCCAAAAACAATGGAGGGAAAGGGGAAATAAATTGCACCAGCAGTCAGACATAAATTAATATTGGAGCTTTGAACTCAATGTGAAAAACCTCCTCTGACCTCAGCAGCAAATGAATCAAACCTTGGACAAGGTGTCAGTGGCCAGAGCAGCCTTTCCTGACTCGTTATCCATGCTGAGTTTATGAAAGATTAAAAGAAAAGTTAAAATATTTGCCACTACAAGCATGAACCCGATAAAAACTTCCCACCCAGGGTTTCCTTAATTGCCCAATTTTCAAGCCAGTGTTGCAGCACTTCTTGTATTAATTACTGTGAGCGGTGGCCTTTCCTTGCTTAATTACCTTATTTTGAACACTCCTTTGGACTGCTTTGTCCCAGAGGCTCCTGTGAGGAGCAGGGAGGCCAGCACAGGTTAATCAGGGGTTGCAGGAACCTTTCAGCTCTTCATGAAGTCCTGACAAAGCTCCTGACTCAGGAGACTTCATTGGTGAGGTGCTAAATTTCAACCAAAACCAGCACAAATAAATGTTCCTGAGCTTTTCCAAGCGGATCCAAAGGTGATGGGGGATTCATTATGTGGGTGACATTTCTCTGTGCTGAGGTGGTTTTCTCCCTAGGATTATTTATTTTCTAAACTTGTGGCGTCGCTACGAAATTGCATCTTCTGTTTGAATTCTTATTATGAAGGGTGCCAAAAATAATTTTGCAAGCATTAGGAAACACCAGCATTAAAATGCCAATGCAATTTCGCTTTGGTCTTTCTCCCTCTTACAGGAAAAAAAAAATGCCACAACTAATTATAGACTCTGTGCTACTTTCTTTCACAGGGATTTGTCTTTTTCAGTACCTGGATGGAAATGATGTTCGAATCTCTAGGATTTGCAGCAAAAAAAACTTCATTTTTCATTGGAATTCCTGTTGCACTGAAGTTCTCCAGTGCAATAGAGGGATAGGAGAAGGAAAAAAAATAAATATGTTTGTGCTCTTGTCACACACTCCTTGTGTGCAGGCAGCTCATCCCTACTTGTGTCCCTCAGTTTCCCAATTCCTAACCTGATTTTCTGGGCCCCCACTTGCAGAAATGCTGATATTTCCCTGTTTTGGAGATCAAAGTGATCACTGAAACGAGGACAATATCAGGATTATTTGCACAAAGAACTTAACTTTGTCCCCCTGGGTTTTGCTGTGTGGATGCAGCAATTCAGAGCATCTGAACATCTGGATTGGAAAGCCAGGATGGGAAATAAACTCTGGGTAGGTGAGTGTGGGAACAGGAGACAAGAAAGAACTGCACCCACACGCCGAGTCGTGCTGGAAAAGAAGGAACTTTATTTCCATCTTTGACATTTGATAGAATTCCAAAGGTGACAGTGGATTGGAGGGTGAAGCTGCCACCCCTCCAACACACTGGTCAGACCAACTGCCGCTGGTTTGGGTTCTGGGCGCGCCTGAGGACTTCCAGCAGGAGGGAAGAACAATGCTGCTGCTTCCACAGCATCAGGAAACAGCCTCAGGGCTCCAGAGCCCTCACTACGAGTTAAGACCAATGTAAATCTTATCATAAAAAATGTAATACAAACCCAGCCTGGGCTTGGCTTATTTATAACTGCACTCCTTCAAATTTATAAATGATGCCCAGCTGAAGTGGGGGCTGGCTTCCCTCTCCAGCCAGTTCCTCTCTGTATTGTGTTACCTTGTGAGGAGGTTTTAAGCATCTCTTTTATCAATTTGTTATTAAATATAATTTTTTTTCCTTTAAACTTGTGCTGTCCTAGTCCTGAGAAGAACTTTTAAATATTTTTAATTACTTAGAAAACCGAATATGTTTTCCCAATACGTTTTACAGGCAAAGAAAGGAGCAATTGTCGGGAGCCCAGATTCTTAGGTAAGAACAGCAGAAAACAACAGATTTCTTGCCTGCATTGTCAGATTTGAAATTGTAGCCGGTGTTGTGTATTCCCTGAGTTGTTCTGGTGATCTGGAGGTGAATCCCAAGGTATCAATCACCCCAAACCAGCACATTTTAAGTGTCAGCACCATTGCCTTCCTCCCTTTGCCTGACTCTTTATTTTTGAGACGTGACTCCCTTATATACTATTTTACACAAACCAATTTGATTGGTGAAGCAAAGGCAAACCTCTTCAATCACATTGGTTAAAACAGATGTTCATCAAGAAACCTCTCCCGTGAGAAAGAATGGATAAACATAGGTACAGTTACAAAAACATTTCTCTTGTTTACAGAAAATCGCCTGGGAAAGGAATTTCAGAAACCAAAACATCTCAGGCATGAAATCAGGAATTCAGTGTCGCCCATTTTTTCCCCTCTGCAGCAACATTCCCAGTCTACTAATAATGGATAAGATGGGAGCAACTTGACCAAAAAATCAGTCTATCCCCAAAGATGATACTGGTTTGGGGGGAGGGAGATGTTTCTTCCAACCAGGGAAGTTCATTTAATCTTTAAAAACTGGTAACTCTTGGCAGCAACTTCATTCAAGTCTTCCAAAGGCATTTTTGTGCCTGGCTTCCTTGGCACCTCGTTAGAAAATTGTCAGGAACTTATTCTAGAGGTTGGCATCCCTTTTGGGGAACTTCACTCTTAAACTAAAGAATTTTTCCTCTGGTGCCTCCTGTGTGTGATGGCAACAGTAAAAAAAATGGGTCCCAAAACATTTACCTTGTTCATAGGAACCAAAATTCAACTCCATAATTCATATGCACTTTCTTTTTTTAAAAAAATGGGTCCCAAATCCTTTATCTTGTTCACAGGAACCAAAATTCAACTCCATAATTCACATACACTTTTTTTTTTAAAATTCATTAAGCAAACAAGCCTACTCTGATTGCAATAAATTTTCTGTGTTCGGTGCTACCTGAAATGTTCCTTAAATCAAATCGGTTCTTCTGGATTTGTTTGATACAAGGAAATTAAAGTAAAATAAAGCACCTGCATGTGGAGAAGGAGCTGCTGGGTCAAGAACAGCTGTAGTGGCAAAGCAGCAGTGACAGACAGCTTGGCTGGGAGTCCTCAGAATGTTCGGGGCATCAATCACTCTCCTCAGCACACAGCTGACAGGGCGGGTGAGGAATTCTCTGCTGGGATCTCCCCACACGGAAAAAAAGGCCTTTAACACTGAAAAGTGGAATTGCCAAATTGATAGTGAGGGTAATGGAGCGTGGGGAACAAAAAAGAACTCGATTTGGGGAGGGAAATTCTGTTTTCTCTTCACAAGCGGCTGCAGGGTGAGCTCCGTGAGGAGCTAAAGGCCAGAGGATTGCAATTGAAGGGCAGGGTTAGATGGGATGTTGGGATTTGGGGATATTGGTGAGAAATTCCTCCCTGTGAGGGAGGTGAGGTCCTGGCACAGGGTGACCAGAGCAGCTGTGGCTGCCCCTGGATCCCTGGCAGTGCCCAAGGCCAGGTTGGACAGGGCTTGGAGCACCTGGGACGGTGAAAGGTGTCCCTGGGGGCGGAATGAGAGGATCTTCAAGGTCCCTTCCCACCCAAACCACCCCACAGCATTCCCTGGCCCTCTGCCATCTGCCCCAGGATGGTTTTTGCCCCGCACCTTTGTGTGCAAGCTCAGCTCGGGTCAGGTCAGAGCTGTTCGCAGGCGGTAAAACAGGCGCTGCAGAGGAGAGAAGACAAAGCCGGCTGTCTCCTCCATCCTTAAAATATTTATGCAGGCAGCATTTACAGCTACCAGCTGCACGGGTATCTGTAAATATCAGCCAGAGACCGAGCAGAAATGAGTATAAATAACCAGCAGGACTGGCTTGCAAATACAGCTCGGTGTTGAACATGCCCAGCGGGAATTGGGGGTGAGAACGGGGCACTGGATTGCCAATCAGCTCACGAGTGCTACTGCAGCCTCAAGTCGCTGCAAGAGCTTCTCCTGTTTGCTCCCAGTTCGTTTTAAGGAGTTTTTCTGACTTTTATGAGGCTCTGTCTGTTAAGTAGATCAACTCACGGAAAGTTCTGCTTTCATGAACTTGAGCAGAGCTGTCGGGACAGGTCTGTTTTATCACGGATGACAAAATGAAACGGGTTAATTTAAGCCTACACATTGGGTTGGATTCACTGTACCTGTCAGAAAAAAGCAAAAATCAGAGTATTCTCACTATCATTTGTGCCTAGAGAGACCAGAGAAACTGTAATAACAAGAACCAAATACTCAGACTGTTCCTTTTTCTCCTGGAGCTGCTTAACAGAGTTGCAGAGTCTGAATCTTTATTACATTTGAACAAAGCCAGGGTTTTATTTAGATTGCCAACTTGTCAGATTTTAATAGCATAATCTATGTAGCTGAAAGTATGAAACTGTAGAAATAGAGTCTTTTATCTGCTTTCATATTCTAATTCCTATGAGTATTTTTGTAATAACTACAATCCAGGAGGTTTCTGAAATACATTTATGAGCGAGGCATTTCAGAGCCATGAATGCTCACTTTGAAAGGTCTTAAGAGACATCTCCAAACCAAAAAATGTCATTTTCCTGTGGATTGTCCTTTTCCTTGGCACTGCAGCTCCTCAGGGACCCTCTCAGGCTCCAGCACATCCACGACACCACACAGAGCCCCCTTCCCTCCTGCCTTCCAGCAGGGCCAGGAGTGCTCGGGGAAGCTTCTGAGGGCTGACATCTGTGAAAAGTCACCAAGTTCAGTCAATTCACGTTATTTCCAGGGCATCACAACCTGGGGAGGAATCCAGCAGAGCTCTCCAAGTGATCCAGGGTGAGGAACTCCAGGATTTGTCAGAGCAGCGAGCACGGGGAGGGCAGAGCTGTCACTGGGGGCTGGATGGTGGCCGGCCAAAAAATGTGTTTTTTTTTTCTTGTGGCAGACCTGCAGGGCTTTCACAGCCCTGTGAAATGAGCTCACATCTGATCCATCAAAACCTGAGCTTCTCTGAGAAAAGTTTCTCTGAGAGCTTCTCTCGGTGGGGAGGGCAGGAACATCAAACACCCGCAGGTATCTCTGGGCTGTAAGGGATGAAATGCCCGTGGTGGTTCCCTCCTTGTGAACACTTTTATGATTTTACTTGATCTGACTCACTCCATGGGTTTGATCCTTGCAAACTCCTTAAAACGGGCTGTTTGTGTCATGGTGGGGTTTTAACAGGCTTTAAACCATGCAAGACCTAGAAAAAGATACTCAGCCTCTAAGCAAGACGTTCTGATAATTCAAAATGTTCTGATCATTCAAAATGTTCAAAATGTTTTGATCATTAGCATGTTTCTACCACTAATTAGTTGGGGTTTAATGCAAAAAGTGAAAAGAATTCCAGAAAAAAAAAAAAAAGGAATTTTCTATTGATTAAAAAGTTTTGACAAATTCTAAACTGTGATGTGCTTGGTGATAAAAAACACCAAGGCTGTGGGTTTAACCCCCTGGATCAATTCATTCAAGAGTTGGACTCAATGATCCTTGAGGTCCCTTCCAACTGAGGATATTCTCTGATTCTGTGATTCTGTGATTCTGTGATTCTGTGATTCTGTGATTCTATGATTCTGTGTTTGGCATCCTTCTGATACATTTGAAGGAGAAACCACCACACAAACATTGAATTAACCATGGAAAGGAGGATTAATCACTTCAGCCAGGGATCACTCTCTAGACATTGAAGGTTCCCACCTAATTTCCTGCTGTAAGCAGGTGAGTTTTGTGGCAAAAGAATAAAAAATAAAACCACCCCCGAATCCCCAGTTCCACTGATGGGGACAAACTCCCCCCCCACGTCCTTTCACGCTCCTCAGAATCCCGATTTTCTCCGATGTGCATTTGATTCCTCCAAGTAAAGACGCAAAGGTCAGGAAGCATTCTGGCTGGGGCTGGTGCGTGTGCTGGGAGACGCTCTCCTGTCACATCAAGCTGACGTCTCGATGGGTAGCAGATGTCTGACACCATCGTGGGACATATGGGATCACTCCTGTGCCAGCCCAAATCATCCCGGGCTGCGGGAGAGAGAGAAAAGCGACAGGAGCAGCACGGGGAGGGGAAACACCCTCAGCAATCCCCTGCCTTGGCTAAGACTGGCTGAAGTGTGTTATTTCAAACGGAGATTCAGCCAGACTTGCAATCCAGAGGAAAAAAAAAATCAGTTTTTTGAGCTCAGCACCTTCTGTTGTTCCTTTATTCTGCCAGGTTTTTGGCAGGCAGCCACGAGGGCTGAAACTCTGCAAAGAATAGAAATGTAAAGCCCGGTAAGAGGTAAACTCCGAACCAGGGAGCCAAAGACACCTTTAAATCAGATATCCACGTGTTCCTGCAGGGCATCCTGCTGGAAATGCTGGATAAATGGCACAGCAAAGTCCCTACTACTAACAAGCCAACTATCAAACACATCTATAAAAAGTATAAACCAAAGCCCAAACTAAAAATAATTAAAAAAAAAATAAAACCACAGCCAAAAACCACGCATGCTCTAAAAAAAACAAACGCAAAAAGTAGCAATATAAAACAGTTCTTAAAATATAAAAATTAGTTGGTAAAAAAATATAAATATGCATAATAGTCTATAAATATACAACAAGCTAATACAATAGAAAAAGTGTTTTAAAAATATTTCCGAAAATAGTAGATGTATTCTTAGCTAAATGCCAGGCATCTAGCTATCTCCTATTGTCTTTTTTTAATTAAACTTTTTAAATTTTACCAAGAAAAAACAAAAAACATCTCGTTTTCCACATGTTTTATCCCCATCAGTTGGGTTTTGCTGCAGCCCTTGTGAAGACACAAGCGAGCACTCAGAGAGTGATCAGAAGGGAAATTCGTCTCCCCATTTTTTGTGCGTTTTCCTGCCAGCAGGAGAACGAGCTCCAAGTCCTGCCGGCTCCTGCCACCTGTTAAACTGCGAGCTGCAAACACAAGCTGCTCTGCAACGAGGACAAAGAGGAAAAGCAGATGGTTTTTCTTTTTACCGTCCTGTGAGCGTTCTCTTGAGCACAAGCGGCTTCTTCTCCTCTCCAGCTGGCGATCCCCACGTGGGAACGGTCGGATTTTGTCATTCCAGGAGCCACACCAGCCCCCTCTGCCAAAAAAAGGCAAATTATCCCTAAAGAGAGAGAGCCAAGGGCTGCACATCGCAGCTCCTGAAAATATTTCTGTTGTCGGTTTGGAAATGAGGCCGGAGGTAATGGGAAGAGGAAAGAGGCAGGATGAGGACGCGAGAAAATAAATAAGTGTGCCTGCAGATGCACCAGTGGCAGAACTTCAGTGACTTTTGTACATTAATGAACTTTTTAATGAACTTTTGTATATTAGTGAGGATAGCTCTCCCTGCCATCCTGTGCTCTGTTCCCTTCTGTGCATCAATGCGAAAATAAATCGAGTTTCGGAGGAAAATCTCTGTTCCTGGTGTGTTCAGGCTGTGCTGCCCCTCAAGAACTGCACTGTCAGAGCTGGAACGAAAGGCTGTGGTGGCAAAAATCTCAGTAGTAGCAAGAGAGAATTGTGAGAACACTAAATCAGAGTAAAACTGTAAATTCCCACTTTGGAAACGAGTCTGTCTGGTCCAAAATTTTTTGAGGACTGAACGCTCTTCCTAATTCTTTTAATGTGCCCCTTCCACTGGATTTTTCTGGGGGAGATGAGGCACAGGAGGCAGCATGGAAATGGTTGGCATTTCTTCACAAACATCAGATTGAAACCCGACCTAGAACAGCTCCTAACCTGGAGGTTGAGATGAAAGCTGCGCTCAGCTCCCTATTCTGCCCTTTTGAACACCAAAAATAAAAAAATCTGAAATTCCTGCCCATGTTGGCTTTGCCAGAAGACCCTTCTCTGCATTTCTTACTGGAGCTGTTCCTTCGTGGTTTTCATTTTCTGTTCTGTTTCTTCACAACCAAACCATTCCTTTTACACCCCAAATCTGAAAATTACTAGGCAGCCTCTGGTTCATTTAAAACTTTCCTTGAGAGCTGTTAAAATCCAGGATTTGCCCTAATTTAAGGGCCAATAAACCGTTCCTCTCTATGAGCCATTTCCAGGAGTTTCAACCACTGCTTACACTTTATCCTCTGGATGTTTAATCTATACTCTTTTAAAGCCAATATTTTTTAAAAGAAATGGCATTAGTATAATAACATCACTTCCTAATCAAATATTAATGCTTTTCTAACTGTTTATTATGTTGTTAAATTAAATCATTTCCGTGCATGAGCAGAACAGAGGACTCCCATTCAGCCAAGAAAATGGCGTTAAATCAAATATTTGGCCATTTNCTCTCATTATTTGTATTTTCTTCCCATTTGGGAGACTGATTGCTCTGAAAATTCAATCCAGTCACCAGCTTCTTTATCAAAATTGTCTTCAGAACTTCACAGAGAGCTGTTAAGATAAAGTTGTTTGGAAGTTGTTATTCCCCAGCACAAAGCACTGCCTGTAGCACTGACAACAATCCGGGAGAATCCTGGTTTGGGTGGAAAAGGGGAAATGCCAGCACTGCCAATAACCCAGGAGAATCCTGGTTTGGATGGAGAAGGGGAAATGGCAGCACTGACAATAACCCAGGAGAATCCTGGTTTAGATGGAGAAGGGGAAATGCCAGCACTGACAATAACCCAGGAGAATCCTGGTTTAGATGAGAGCAGGAAATGCCAGCACTGACAATAACCCAGGAGAATCCTGGTTTAACTGGAGAGCAGGAAATGCCAGCCAGAGTTTGAGGTCCTGGCGAGGGAGCCCTGCAGGTTTGGCACCTGATGGTGCCACTGAGATCTTCCCAAATTCTGCGGGGGCAAAGCCATGGTGGAGCTGGGGTAAAAACCTCTTTCTGGAGGATTTTTAACAAAACCTGCCCCTTCCAGGGTGGCACTGTCCACACTTGACACCTGCCGAGTGTTGCTGGACACAATTTGCTTGGTTTTCTCAGCTGGTTTGGAGAACTGGAGTGTCCTTTCCTGATTTCTGGAATTCTGAGCCCTTCGTGCAACGCCCTGTTTGTATCCTCCCAGCAATCTCTGGGAAAAGCAGCTGAATTTGAAGATTTTAAATTTTCCTTTTCCACAAAGCACTGTGGGTGTCCTAGGGTCAGGGAGTGGCTTAAAGGGAATTTAAGGATTCCATGGTCAGGGACACCTTCCACTGTCTCAGGCTGCTCCAAGTCATGTCCCACCTGGTCTTGGGCACTTCCAGGGATCCAGAACAGCCACAGCTGCTCTGGGAATTCCATCCCAGCCCCTCCCCACCCTCCCAGGGAGGAATCCCTCCCCAAATTCCCATCCAACCCTTCCCTCTGGCAGTTTGAAGCCATTCCCCTTGTCCTGCCATCCGTCTGCCAGTGAATTCCCGACTCCCAGCCTGTCCTTCCCAGGATTTTCCTGCCCCAGGCTGTGGCAGTGCCTGCATGGAGAGTGTCCCCTTCCCACATTCCCAAAAATCAGGGAATGCTGGATCGGGATTAACTCCCCACCAGCCGTGAGGGAACCCTTTGGAAGGGACCTGGTAAATGTGGAAACAAAGGCTGGCATTTTTCAGCCCTGGCTGGGAGTCACTCGAAATGAAAAGCAGATTTCAGCCCGGGAGGAAAACTCTGTATTTTAGTCAAGCGTGACAGATCAAGAGCAATAAATGAGCACTTAAGGTAAAGGATATTTATCTCCCTGCTGCAAGTTTATAAGGGATAAGTTCAACTGCCCAGTGCGAAATAAAATTCAACTGTAGCTTTGATCCAGACCTCAACAAATCTCTGCAGAAAAACCTGAATAAACCTGAAATAATACGAGTGAAAATATTATTTTAGTAAAACAAGCCACGCTGTTAGAAAGCTTTGGAAGGGTTTTTTTTTTTTTANATCTGAAATTCCTGCCCATGTTGGCTTTGCCAGAAGACCCTTCTCTGCATTTCTTACTGGAGCTGTTCCTTCGTGGTTTTCATTTTCTGTTCTGTTTCTTCACATCCAAACCATTCCTTTTACACCCCAAATCTGAAAATTACTAGGCAGCCTCTGGTTCATTTAAAACTTTCCTTGAGAGCTGTTAAAATCCAGGATTTGCCCTAATTTAAGGGCCAATAAACCGTTCCTCTCTATGAGCCATTTCCAGGAGTTTCAACCACTGCTTACACTTTATCCTCTGGATGTTTAATCTATACTCTTTTAAAGCCAATATTTTTTAAAAGAAATGGCATTAGTATAATAACATCACTTCCTAATCAAATATTAATGCTTTTCTAACTGTTTATTATGTTGTTAAATTAAATCATTTCCGTGCATGAGCAGAACAGAGGACTCCCATTCAGCCAAGAAAATGGCGTTAAATCAAATATTTGGCCATTTAGCAAGAGTTTCTTTGTTTTCTCTTCCCTTCTAATTTCCTAAAATTGAAAGAAAAATCACAGGGAAAAAAATAATTAAGAGAAATTATGTATACTCTTAATTTATTAAGAGATGTATTTAAACATGGTGTATCAGAGACAAGCCACACAATCATTTCACAGGTTCAGGGCTGGTAAAAAACCCAGGAGTTACCCCTGGCTCTGGATATTTCACAGCCATGGCTGGGATTTGCTCCTTGTCAGAGCACATCTCCATAAATCCCTTCAGTCTTTAAGGGTGAAACCATCAGCTCTGGATAATCCCCTCCTGCAGGCACAGAGCTTTGTGACAAATGCAGCTTCTCTTGGAGTGGGTAATTCAGATGATGATCCCTGGGTGGCTGCAGTGCCAGGTGATGGGGTTTATATATATTTATCTATATCTATTTTAAGCATTTTTGCTACTCTAAAACACTGCCATGAGTTGTTTGGAGCTGCCTTTATTCTGAGAATCTCAAAGAAGTTTGAGCACCAATTAGAACACAGAGGAGCAGCTGAAATTGTTGAGATCGTGGTACTGAGGGTTCCTGAAAATCCTTTTGTTCTATAAAGCAACTCTGAAAATAATAAACAGGGACAGAGACAGAACAGAAGCCGGAAGATGAGCAAGACAGCAAAGGAAAACCAACTTGAGTTTATTTCTATCTCTCATTATTTGTATTTTCTTCCCATTTGGGAGACTGATTGCTCTGAAAATTCAATCCAGTCACCAGCTTCTTTATCAAAATTGTCTTCAGAACTTCACAGAGAGCTGTTAAGATAAAGTTGTTTGGAAGTTGTTATTCCCCAGCACAAAGCACTGCCTGTAGCACTGACAACAATCCGGGAGAATCCTGGTTTGGGTGGAAAAGGGGAAATGCCAGCACTGCCAATAACCCAGGAGAATCCTGGTTTGGATGGAGAAGGGGAAATGGCAGCACTGACAATAACCCAGGAGAATCCTGGTTTAGATGGAGAAGGGGAAATGCCAGCACTGACAATAACCCAGGAGAATCCTGGTTTAGATGAGAGCAGGAAATGCCAGCACTGACAATAACCCAGGAGAATCCTGGTTTAACTGGAGAGCAGGAAATGCCAGCCAGAGTTTGAGGTCCTGGCGAGGGAGCCCTGCAGGTTTGGCACCTGATGGTGCCACTGAGATCTTCCCAAATTCTGCGGGGGCAAAGCCATGGTGGAGCTGGGGTAAAAACCTCTTTCTGGAGGATTTTTAACAAAACCTGCCCCTTCCAGGGTGGCACTGTCCA
>VYZR01028755.1:32458-54201 GCA_013400675.1 Oxylabes madagascariensis
TTTTTTTTTTTTTAATTATTAAGCAATTTTGCTGTTAAAGCAGTGCCTGGTTTACTCCAGCATAATTAAATAAAAGCTTCACTGTGAGTCACAAAGAGCTGGGAGTTTTCTGGGTGGCATTTTGCTCTGCAGCTGTCCTGCAGAGAATGCTCACAGCTCCAGTGCTGAAACAATATCTCAGAGATGATTTGATGAAGGCTTTTATGGCTGCAATAAAAATCTGGAGCTCCCTTTTGTTCAGAGCACATCTTCATCTTCAATAAATGCTCTTGGTTTTGTTCTAGTGAGTGGCAGACGATGCTTGTAGCTGATGGGACTTTCCCCCACTCCTATTTTCAAAGTGTGGAGCTCAAATTCCAATATTATTGCTGCTAATGTTGATTTTAAAAAGGAGAAAATGAAATGAAGTGAGTTCAGGTGGATGTTTTGTCACCAGTTCTACACCCTGAATCAAGCATTGTATGTAATTTATATATGTGGTGCTCTGAAGAAAGCATTGCCCGTCTCTGTATAAATAATTTATACTTTTTAATATTTCAGCACAACCAGTGGTGCTGATGTTGCTCTGAAAAAAAAATTTCCCTATCCAAGAAGCAAAATATTCCTCAATTCAACATATAGAAAGGCCTTTAATAATTGTGTGTAGTAGAGGGTGATGCTGAAAACAACAAAATACATCTCTCAGACGGGAACTTGTGCAAAACACCTGCAGGAGTGGATTTTAATTATTAACTAGTGAGGAAAAAGTTGGTTAAACAACAGGAAACAAGTGAAAAAACCTGAATTCCGCTGAGAATTTTCAGATACTTACCTCCATTTATTATTACCCAGGTATTGTTGCAGGCTGGGGATTTTTATTTTTAATACAAATTATGTTCAGTTTACATCTTCCAGGTGTGGGATGTCCTTCAGGACCTTTGCCTTTCTGTGCTGGGTATTTTGAGCCCACCACAGGTGCTGGAAATGTTCAGTATTTGGTTTGCTGTGGCCAAGTGTTTAAATTCACTTTACAGGTGTAAAATGCGTATAAAAATATTGTTTGTAGAATGTGCCAGTTCAAACTAAAGCAAAAGGAAGGGGATCTAAATGTGGGAGTAGGAGACAGGAAAGAACTGCACCCACACGCTGAGTTGTGCTGGAAAAGAAGGAACTTTATTTCCATCTTTGACATTTTATAGAATTCCAAAGGTGCCAGTGGATTGGAGGGTGAAGCTGCCACCCCTCCAACACACTGGTCAGACCAACAGTCTGTCAGCTCTCTCCTCCTCCATGAAAATATGAAAACAAACCATAGGTTGATACTTGAAAGCGTGAGAACTCTGTTACAGAAACGAAAACAATTTCAGAAGGCTGAAATTGGGGCAACATCTAAATTCGGAAAATCCAGGTGCCACAGAGGGCAAATTTGGATTTCTTGGGTGGGAAATTTGTGCCCTCACCTGTGCTCCTGGTGCCCTCGGACCCACAGATCTGGGTTTGTGTCATCACTTGTGCTCCTGGTTCTCTCTGAGCCACAGATTTGGGGTTGGTGCCATCACTTGTCATCCTGGTGCCCTGTGCCCCACAGATCTGGGGTTGTGCCCTCACCTGTGCCCCTTTCCCTCTTCCCCAGCCCCGGCCCGGCGCCGTCGGGCTCTCGGTGCTCTGTTCACGTATTTATTTATCAGGGATTTATTTGACAGAACGTTCTGCTCACAGCTCCCAGCAGCCCGAGCCCAGCCCGGAGCAGATTGCTCTCATCCATCTTCTGCTCAAACACGGGGATGAAACCTCGGGAGCTGGGCAGGATGAGGGCAAACCCAAGGAATTCTTCCCGAACTGTCCCAGTGCTAACCGTGTGTCTGCTCGGGAAGGGGGGGCTGCTGCAGGAAATCTGGGTGTGGTTGCAAGAGGACAAGGATTTCCCATCATTTTCTTGACCCCGTCTGTGTAAAATTTGACCCTTTGTGTTTAAAATTATATCCACACATTTAATTTTTGTAGCAGCTGAAGTATAGGGTAATAAGAATGGAAGAAAACAGAGACAAATGATTTTGTTGCTGTTGTTGTTCTTTTGATGCAGTACGGAAAAAAAAAAAAAGTACAGCTGTGAGATCAAGTCAGGTTTGGGTCGCAGGTTTTGTTGTGGTTTTGGTTTTTTTTCCCCTCAATAAATATGTTCAGGAAGTTCTTTAACTAAGGAATCCGGGCTGTAGATTTGTCATGCAGATATTCCCAGCGAGCAATTAGAGCTCAACGTTTACAGGCACTTAGATGAAGCAGATGTACTCCTGGCAAGGGAAAAGCAACAGATTTTGAAGGATGCTGACAGCCCTTTATCTTCAGAGAGGAAAAAGCCTGCTTAGGAAGCCCTGCAGTGAGTAAATTATTTAGCTCATCGTGTGTTACTTAACAATTCTGTTATTTGATTGTTGAGGACTTAGTAAAGGAGTGAGGAAACCCAATTTGTCTTCAACAGAAGCGAAAGCAAAGTTTCCCAGGGAAGGAGATTAGGTTTGTAAGAGCAACATGAAGTGTTTTCGTCTCTTATCCTAATTGAAACCAAATTACTGGAGGTTTTTTTCCCTCTCCTAATGGCAGTAGATCTCCTGTAACGTGGAGGCACTCAGCAAAGCACCGCAGTGAGATTGTGCTGATGGGATTTTTGCCAAAAGCAATCAGTTTGAGTGCAGTGTGTGGGAAAGGAGAACTCCAGAGAAAAACCTGCCCCGTGCCACAAGGGTCTGTGGTGACAGAAGGGGGAACGGCCTCAAACTGACCCAGAGCGGGTTTGGGTGGGATATTAGGAAAAAAATTCTTCCCTGCAAGGGTGGTGAGGCCCTGGAAGAGAATTCCCAGAGCAGCTGTGGCTGCCCCTGGATCCCTGGCAGTGTCCCAGGCCAGGCTGGACAGGGCTTGGAGCAGCCTGGGACAGTGGGAGGTGTCCCTGCCCATGGCAAGGGGGGAATGAGATCTTTCTTCTTCAAGGTCCCTTCCCACCCAAACCATTCGCTGATTCTATGGTGTCGCTGTTTTACACCAAAAACGACACAAACTCTCGAGATCAGAAGGTTAGAAAAATGACTCCTTTATTTTGGGATGTGTCTCCCTTTTATACCATTTTACCCAGACCAATTTGATTGGTGAAACAAAGGCAAACCTCTTCAATCACATTGGTTAAAACAGATGTTCATCAAGAAACCTCTCCTGTGAGAAAGAATGGATAAACATAGGTACAGTTACAAAAACATTTCTCCTGTTTACAGAAAATCACCTGGGAAAAGAATTTCAGAAACCAAAACATCTCAGGCATGAAATCAGGGCTACACTATGATATTTACAGCGACTGCATTATAGACACCCAAAATTTATTTCCCTGTCCGTTACAAACCACAGCAAAATAATGAAATGTTTTCAGTTTGCTTTGGCACAGCAGCATCTGCTCCTCATTCTGCCTCTCCCCACAAGAAGTGTCATTATTCCCAGAGCCATCCTGGCTGGAGCACGGAATTGCAATCACTCTCTCCCTGAGCCTGCACTGTTTAAGAGGGAGCAGTGAGCACCATCAAGTCCAGGATTATTTTTCATTTCCATTTCTTTTTCTTCGTGATCAAACCCTGCTTTTGATATTTCAAAGCGTGAGCGCATCTCCCTCACCCTGAACTGAAGAAAACCAAACCAAACCCCGAACTCTCTCTCCACTGAATAGTTTACTAGAGGAACAGCAAGGGTCACCCAGGAACGAGCTGAATGTGATCTGCAGTGGTCTGAGCCTTTCCAGACACTCCCTAAGTGATTAAAAATTAATTTTGGCCAGGTCACTGTGGAGAAACAGAGAGGTGGGAACTCTCTCTGCTCTGGAATGTGAATTTTCTGCACTGGAGATCTGTGTCTGCCTGGAAAAATATTTTCACACAGCTATTTCTGATTTCCTGGGTGAAGGAGCCCATTTGGCTTTAAACCTCCACTCATTTTACAACATTGCAGGAAAAAATGGGTTTGTTTTTAAGAACAGTCTCCACTTGAGAGTGCATTTTGTTGTATAATGAATTCTCTGATTTGTGGCGGCCTCGGAGGCTGTAAAAACCTGCAAACAGGTTTCCAGTTTGCAAACCTGAAGTGCTATGAAAGTTTGAAGACATCAGATATTATTCAGGGCATTATTGAAAATGGTGCTGTTGAATGGCTGGAGAGCTTACAGAAATGGGGGGAAGCAAAGTTTGCATTTGAAAACAAATAAAAAGTAAGAAAGAAACTGCCAGGGAGTTGTCAGTGGAGCAATGATGGAAGAGTTGTCCAGGGAAGGGCTCATTCTAATTTTAATATTCAGGGTCACTTGTGCACAGTTTATCCAGGGAAAATCACAACTGGGCACATGTGCAAGGGGTGTGTGAAATAAATGACAATTTCCCACTGCATCCCCTCTGTCTCTGGCGATGAAATGCAGGTTTGTTGCTGTTTGAAGGGTACAGCTGAACAAACACCCACCCGCTGGAGGGTTTGGGTGGGATGTGGTGTTTTCCTCCAGGACTGAGCAGAAATCGTCACTTTATCTTTGGCTTGTACCTCTGGAAAGGCTTGGGGTACAAATCCATCCGATTGCTCAGTCATGGGTGATCTATCATGGATCTAACCTGGATGAATTTAGTGATTCCTATTTACTAACTCTGACCGTTTGCCTCCAACACTGCACGTGCTGTTTGTGTGTCGGTTCTTGGGTGGAAATTCCAAATAATCAAATTCCTGCACAATCTTTCCAGCACAAGCCCCTGCCCTGGTCAAACCCTGATGATTTTGAGTCATCTTTTGTCCTGCAGGCCAATAAATCACTCATTCATGGTCCTGCTAATGAATTACCGACCTGGAGCAGAGATTGCTGTGCCAAGAAGCAGCCAACTCTATCAGTGTTAGCATCACAAATGTAAAGCTTGGAATTAAAGCAGAGCAAATATTGAATCTTTCACCTAAACTGTTTGAGCTCAGGATGCAGCTGGAAATCACTCTCAGTGAAGATTCTGTGACAAAAAAAAAAAAAANAAAAAAAAAAAAAAAGTCCCAATGACCAAAAGGCAAGATTTGAAATTAATAATTCGGAGTGGCAGAGATAAAGCAGCCACATGATCCGGACAGAGCTTTAATCAGGTGAAATAGTTCTGTTGAGTAATAAAAGCCAAAAACTTTCTTGTCTCAGGGCTAATAATTCATTTAACCTGGCAGTAATTTCAGAAGGTCTGGGTGACTTCAAATGGAGGTTCCTGGGGGATGCTGTGCACTGATAGATTTGATATTTGGCAGCTATCATAGCACTTCATTCCTGAAATAAAGGTTTTGTACTCCAGGCATACAATTAGACACAAAGCACTGCATTCATCACCCCTTGCCTAACTTCCGATCATTATTTGTCAAAATCTTTTCTCACCATTTTTTTGGCCCTGTCAAAACCGGATTACTTTTCCTTTAGAAAGTGATTCAGCTCAGCTGAAGTTAGCAGGGTTTTTTTTCCTCCGTCACTTACAAGATTAGCTCTGATAGTGCTGGTTCTGCTCAAACAACCTTCAGAATTCACAATGAGTTCAGCAGGGCCGGGTTTCATGACTACATCATCTTTTTTTGACATACTCTGTCTTGTCTTCCTCCTCCTGCTCAGCCACACAACGTTTCTGTATTATCGTTTAATAGGAAACAGTATTCAGAGGGTGTATTACAAATAGAAAATATCTTCCTCTGCGCTAAGATCAAGTGCGTGACAAAGCAATTTGATTTATTTTCATTCCACAGCTCCGTCCATTCTGTATTTATCCCATGATACCAATTTACACTGTGCTTTAATGTGTTGTTTGGGCTTGTTTTGGTGGTGTTTTTTTTTCAATCAGATATATCAGAGATATAAGAGCCGACAGAATAATGCATTGGGAAGATTCTTAACTAGAAAATTATTTCCTTCCATTTGAACTCTTTGTGAATTCTCCTCAGAAAAGTTAGAGCGAACTGCAAGACTGATTTTTTTTTCCTCCCTAAGTGATCATTTAATTGTGTGGGCAGTGTGGTTGAACAGGAGGGATGCTGGGAGTCTCCAGACAGAGATTTCTGATGCCTCTAACCCTGCTCAATTTGTCAGCCCTGGGATTTCCCTGGGAGCAGCGGAGGAAGGAAAACCCTGATCATTTTCCTCAGCCAGCTCCAGCAGAAGGGTTGCACACCACGAGGTAAATCTGGGCAGAGGGGAAATGCAGCCCCAGCAGGGCAGAGGGGATGGGAGCCCTCCCCACCAGCACTCCTGGAAATAATCTATGGGTTCCTGACTGCAATTCACTGCTCAGCACAACCCTATTTATCCCCTGCACAGACAGGACTGGGACAATTTGTGGCTGCTGATAAGCAAAGGAGAGGAAAAGTCTATCCCAGCATTTCCAGGATTCTGTCACCCATAAAATCAGTGGAGAAACAGAAATAATCCTGGAGGTGTTTGCAGGGATGAAGGGTTTACAGTGCAGTGAATTCCCAGGGGGAATTAGACTCGTTCACAGCCTGATTCCTCACAGCAAACGCTGCAAGGCTTTGCTGTGGGTTTTTGTTCTATTAAAGATCTGTTTGCATCAGGGGTGATCCCAGACTGGGCATCCACAGCCCAAATGCTGGGGGGCAGGGAGTGCCACAGGGTGTGAACTCCTGCCTCGTCTCTTTGAGGGCTTCCTCACACTGACCTGAACAGACATTGCATTGATTTATGGCTAAATGAAAGGATTTTAGGCACAGGAACGGCTGGAAGCTGGTTTTCAGCCATTTTTGTACATGGAGCATCCACCAGTGAAGGGGATGAGTCAGGGTGGCCTCTTGAAAATGTGTCCAAAGCTGCCCAAGGAGCTGCCCAACATCATCACTTGCTGCCAAACAAGTACAGGANCAAAGACAGGGTTCCTGAGTTTTCAGGGGGACTGTCCTGGGGTTTTTAAATCACATGAATGTGATATTTATCTTCCAAAAAATAAATAAAGTGGAGATTATAGATGTAGGGCCCGGGTTTATCTCTAGATTCACAACCTCCAGCGTGTGGTACCTGCCAAGCAAACCCGAGCCTCCCTCACCTCCTCCTCCTCCTCACAGCGGGGCTGTCTGTGCCATCAGCAGGATAAAACCCTGAATAATCGAGCAGGATTGAGCAGGAGTCCCCAGGACAGGAGCACTTCTCGTGAGTTTGCAGGATAAAGTCACCGTGCTCCTGTCTGTGATCACTGGCAGCCTCAACAGGCTCAGCCTGGCAGATCAGGAACATCAATCCAGAGAGCGAGGGTTGAGTTTCCCCACATCAAACATCCCTTAATTGTTTTTAGTTAAAGCTGCAAAGCCCCTCAGCACCTCGGAGCAAACCTGCTGCAGCAACGCAGGCAGGTGCTACCTAAATCAAGTTTTAAGACTTGTGTTTACAATGAGAACTGTAGGATTTCTGGTTTAAAACACCATTTCCCCCACGCTGGGTTGTGTTGCCATAGACAACAAAGGCAGGTTTTTGCTTTTATCTCCCAAAATGAGCGGTGCAGCCTTCAAAGGTGAATATTTGCAGTGTTCTGCTGGGTGTAAGGGCTGCTGAGGATGGGTCAGACAACAGGATTATAAATTTGGGGGGTTAAAATTATCATTTTACAATGACAGGTGGAAATTAATGATATTTATCAGCTACGTAACAACAGCTACTGCTGGAAATGTGGGACCTTGCCTGATTTTCTAAGGTCAGGATGCCATGGATGTGGGTAAAGTTCCCGCTGCTCTCCCAGCTCTGTGTCTGCCTGTGGAAATCTCCAGGCCCAAGTGATTAAAAAAAACAACAAACTTTGGAGCTGTTCCAAACACTTCTTAACTTTATTTTCATTTGCAGTGCTGAAAGGTTTTGTTGAGAGGTGGTTTCAGCACAGTCAAGATCTTCTGTCAGGAGTGGAAAAGGGGGTGGCTGTTGCCGGTTTGAGGTTTTAATGGGATTTGTGGGGCATTTATAGACTGGCTCAAGCATTGCCACGTTTTATTGTACAGATTTTTATGTATTAAGAGCAATTTTGCCAGGTCAGAGCTGCATTTTGTCTCATTGTAGGATTTTCCCTGGGCTCCTAAACATTAATTATGTCTTTAATTATTCCCACTTGGAGCTCTGTAGGCTGAATACAGGAAACAAAACTCGTGCACTCCAATGAGGGAATAATTCTGGATTCTTCAAGGTTATGGGCCAAGTGAAATTACTGCACTGTAAATGTGTCACCAGGGCCCAGCCTTTCCCAAGAATCTGCTGCTAAACTTGGAATGACAGGCTCAGGGCCAGCTTGGGAGAAGTCCCCACAAGTTTATTGCCAGGCAAACCTTGTAAGAAGCATCTCCAGGTTCGTTTTGATACAGAAACCTTTCACAGATTAAAATCTGTTAAATGTGGAAATAAAATTTGCCGCATCAATCACCAGCAACTGAGAAAAGCTCAAACCTGGGGAAATAACTTGTAATGAAATCAGTCTCTTATAGACTCTGAGAG
Source organism: Oxylabes madagascariensis (assembly GCA_013400675.1). Taxonomy (NCBI): domain Eukaryota; kingdom Metazoa; phylum Chordata; class Aves; order Passeriformes; family Timaliidae; genus Oxylabes; species Oxylabes madagascariensis. The sequence continues at coordinate 40,950 of VYZR01028755.1, forward strand.
TGGCATTCCAGGGCAATTTTACCTTTTATACTTCCCTAATTTCCTATTTGACTTTTACTGCCAATTGCTTTAGCTATTGATCAGGAAGGGAAGGATGGGAACGCAGCTCTGAATGATGGTTACACAACGCTGTTAAATGCGAATTGCAAATACCAGCAGGCAGGATTCGACTGCCTGAGGCACGAAAAACCCTGGAAAAGCCAGAGAAACGGGAAATTCTGGTGGAAAACTGCTGGGAGGACACTGCAAGGAAGGCAGATCCCTGAGCATTGGTTCAGCAAAGGGCTCCAGTCTTTAGTTTTAAGTAAACGGAGCTTGTTAAACTTGAATATTCCTGCTCAATTACTTGAAATGGCCATTTATTATTAAATAAGGTGGAACTGTACTAATGGGCTGCATGAGCTGAAGAATTAACACCTCAAACTGTAATAATCTCTCTGGTCTGAGGTCCCATACAGAGAAAAGGAAATGAACAAAAAAAGAAAAAAGGTGGAAAGGGGCTGCAAAGTGAGGAGTCTGCTTGTGTTTGTTCCACTCAGCTTTCCTTCACTCCCGTGCTCACCACAAAAAAATTTGCTCAGTTTTTGGGTCATACAGAGATTTTTTGAGGTGATTTTTTGGGTGATAACAGCTTTCCTACCTCCCTTACTGTGATTCAGTATCAGTATTTCAATCCATTCCTCAGTCAGCGAGATGGTTCAAAGATGGAGAGAGAAGAAGTTCAATAAAACACAAAGAATTCAGAATTATGTATTATAAGGATTAGGACAGTGGATGGAAAGAGAATAAAACCTGTGGTGTTTCAGGTCTGTTTCCAGGCAAAATTCCTCGAGGGAGCAGGGAAAAAAATTACACTGCAGCTAAAAATGAAAACGGCAAAATAAAATATACACAAAAGGTGAGAATCAGGTATTAACGCCCAAATTCGATTTTGTGCTTTCCCAGCCAGAGAATTCAAGGGATTTGGAAGCAGATCACAAACCAAAACACGGAGGGGGAGGAAAGGGAAAAGTGGAGGGGAAGGGGGTGGATGAAAAAGGATTCCATGTCCAGCAGTTTTAGGGTGATGTTGCTATTTATGTTGTGAGAATTGGGAATTGGAGAATTGGGAACTTGGTACCATTTTAGTGCTCTCTTGATTAATTCCTTGTCCCCCAAACACCTTTTCTGATACATATCTGACTGAATCTTTGCATAAAACACCCAGAGAGGGGCAACAGCTTCAGCCAAATTCTGGTTTTGCCATGAGGAACATTTAGGGTGGTGCTTCATTTGCATTTTCATTGCATATGCAAATGTTTGTTTTATTTATCTCGGCAGATGACAAGGCAGGTGAGACTGTGCTAATGAGCACTTCAATAAAGCCCCAGAAAATGCCACCAAAACAGCAGAAATAAATCAGAAAGCATCACACCCCTTTTTCTTTCTCACTCCTGTGCTGCACTCTATATGAATCCAAGCCCCAAATTATCAATATTTTTAGGACAGCGAGTCCTGTGAGGAACCGGCAGAGAATTAATCAGAAAAGCCCCAGCACTAAGGTTCTGCCTGTTCCCAAATGCTTTGCTGATCTGGGATTTGAGCAAAACTGTGGGGCAAAGACTTCTTCAAACAAAGTTGTGAACATCAGTGGAAGAAACATCCTCACAACCCAACATTTTCTGCCTCAATTGTCACCTGTAAAATCGAGAACAGGCCTCTCTGCTGAAGATTTCAATGAGGTTGTCAAATGTGCTGAGATATTTTAGGTTGTGGGTGCTCATTCCTCTTTGAACCGAGCTCCTTTCATGAAGAACACCAAAGAGCCCTCGGATGACAGCAATGTTCCCTTACATTTGGGCTCTTTTTCAACAGCTGCTCGAAAAATCTGAACCAAATCACTCCAAACTGCGTTTTCCGTCCACCACACAGAGCTGAGACACTGAGATTGCTCTGTGCAGGAGGAACAAAACCGTCAGAACCCCGAAAACAAAACCCTCTGGACTTTCCCCTTCCCAGTTTGTGCCTCAGCCTGTGAGCCGGTTAATCAGCACAGAAATGGATCAGACTGCAAACACGAGAAAAAGATGAAAGACTCCAAGTGTTTTCAGAAGGCAGAGAGTATTTTATTGCCTAATTCTTACTCTTTTTATAAGGTGTTCCAATACGAACTTAACATCATTGGTGAACAAGAACAACACCTCTCTATTTCCATTGGTTAGACTAAAGAAACAGAACCAGAAGGCAAAAACACCACCTGGAAAAAGATTGTTTTGAGAAAGATGGTTGTTTACATATATTGCTTTGAGAAGAAGCTTTCCTGAGAGATTTTTCCCTTGGGAAAAGACCAGCAGCTACTAGCAAGCTAAAATCTCTCAGACTCAGAAATATCAGGCCCACAGTCACAGGGTTTGTCACGGGTAGTGCGCCCTGGAAAGGTCAGGCTGCATTCCTGGGGTGGTTTTCCACACCGAAAAGAGCATTATAGCCATATCCATCCTGGAAATCTGTCTCTGGTGAATCCTCGAAGAGGCCAGAGATGCCCTGATAACAGAGTTCGTGTTAAAAGATGAAATGTTTCTGTGTACAGGAACCAGAGAGAGGAAAAGCCTTTTCCAGCGGTCTGCCTTGAGCTGTTTTCCTGACAGTTCTCCCTCCCTGCTCCATCCCCTCCTGAGCATCTGTGCTTGCTGGGCTTGGAGCAGGAGTGAGGAGCCTTTCTGGGCACAAAGGGCTCTGGCTGAGGTCTCTGGCACAGCCCTGGTTGATGTCAGCTGTGGTGGCCACTGATTCCGTGGCTCGTGGCCCCTGATCCCCCCTTCAATGCCAAACAGCCCCATCCCCTGCACAAACTGGGCTCTGCTGCTCTTCGCCTCCTCACTTGCAGGGTTTCTATTCTAAGGAAATAATCATGTGTGTCCTGTGCAGAAATAAATCTTCCCTTTCCCAGTCTCCCATTTTTTTTTTTTTTAAGTAAAAAATAAACCCAAGAAATACCCCTTTGAAATGCTGATTGCTGTTGCTTGAAGCCATCAAACCCCCCGCCGTTTACATGAAATTGAGGGTGATGTAATTTCGGAAGTTAATTCGTCCTTGAGTGAGACTGGAAGGGAGCTATCCCATGGGATGGATGAGCAGCAAAGGGTGGAGAGGCACTTGAGGTTTCTGGCTTGCACTTCCCCTCTCAAACACAAATGTGTGATTTCCTGGAAAGCTTCTTCAAAGGCCATCTGGCTCAGAGGCATTGGGCCCACTCCGAACCGTGCCAGATTTTACTCCTGGAGGGTAAAACCCAGGAATTGTGATTTATGTGGAGCCTGTGCTGGCTCTGCAGGGAATCCTGCCCGTGAGAGGTCAGGGAGCACATCCTGGAGGGCAGCTCTCTTCAGAGCAGGTGCTCACAGTGACAAAATGTGAAATTCCCTTTCCACTGCTCACGCACAGATTTCTTTCCCCACAGAGAATCTGGTAAACTTTTAAACTGGTAAACTGGTAAAAATAGTAAACTTTTCCTGGCCAAAAGCTCATCCTAATTTTTGAGGTCTCTGAAGGCGGCACCACGACAGGTGGGAAAGAGGTTGCAGCAAATTTTCCCTGGAAATTTCAGATTTATGGGGGATTTGCGGGCAGTTCCGTCAGCCCCAGGCCAGGCAACACGGCACCACCAATCAGGATACGAGAAGGGCTCCACCAATGAAAGGCACTGAAGGACTGATTGACAGGCCTTGGGCGGAGCCAATTATCCATATATGGGCAAAGCAATGAGCTGTGGGAGGGGCCAGGAGGCCATATAAGGACTGCTCATGAATATTAATGAGGCTGGTGCACTCGCAGGGTATAAAAGGCAGAGGCACCATTTTGTGAGGGAGCCTTTGGTGGGCAGGAGTCCCATCAAGCTCCCACCCCCTTTGCTTTGTAATTTTTAATGGATTCAAGTTAAATTTTATTTACTCATTCCCGCCCAGGTTTTGAGTCGTTTATAACACAGGGGAAGGGTTTGGGGGCACCTGTGGAGCTCAGCCCTTCCAGAGCTCCCTCCCAGGGCGGTAGGGGAAGCTGGGTCTCCTCCAACACCAGAGGTTCTGCGACTGAGATCTTGGTGTTCCCCTCTGAGCCCTGAAGATAGCCTGGCTTTCCCACAGCTGGGTTATTCTTTTTATTCCATGGCTGAAATTCAACGGAATTCCATCCCAACCCAAGTTTCTAGACCAGGAAGACAAAAGTCTGGCTCAAATGGGCGATGGCAAAACGGCAGAGCTGGGAAATCACTCCGTGGATGAGTTGTCACCAGAGACATAAATCACATTTTTGTAAACAAGCCTTCAGCTGGAACAAAGTGTCAGATTGGGCCTTTTTTCTCTCTTGTCTCGTCCCTTATAAATCTCCACGGTGGTTTGTGTTTATGGGCTGTGGGAGGAGGGAGAAGGAGCGGGTTTGGAGGGATTTTCCTGCTGTCTGGCAAAGCTGGGTGGCATTTCAGCAGAGATGTTATTCAACCCTTGGAGAACACAGCAAGTGTAAGGAATTATGGAGGAATGGAGACAAATTTTTATTGGTATGTAGTGGGCTTGATTTACCCCAAAATTTTGACTTTAAATAACAAGATTTAGGCTGTGAGACCACGATTTTCTTTTAAGTGAAACTTCATAACATTTGTGAAATATGAAAGATAAGACACAGTCTGCTGCCAGTAAGTACTACAATGTAAGCTTTACTTTAGGAGCAGTGTGGAGCATAATATTTACTTGAAGCCCTAAATGGAGCACAGAATCTGCAATAAAAATATTTTAAAATGCTCCAGCAACAAACAAAGTAACAGAGGAAAAAGGAAAATAAAATCCAAGGCACTGTATTGGTTTTTTGTCAGCAGGGCAAATACACTACCAGAAACACCCCTAAGAAATCAAATAGTTCAAACTATTCCTGGTTCCTCCTGCATTAAAACTGGAATAAGAAAAGGAAAACCTTGTACAGCTGATGTTTCTATAAATATCCTTTTTGTTTCACTCCAGGAAAAAACTCCTTTAATATTCACCTTTCAGCTAAATACTCAGGATGAGTTTTTTCCTGTAAACTCATCAAGGGAAGGAAAAATGTTGCTTGTGGATATTCCCCACTGGAATGCCCATGGCCAGGAACATGCAGAAGAGATTTTCACCAGATTTTCGTGCAGATCTATGGAAACTGCTGGTCCCTCAGTGCCAGTAATATCTCCGGGAATATTTTCTCCCTTACATTTATTTATTTGCCATTATCAATAAATCAATGGTAGCTTTCATATTTTATCAGAGTCGGTTGAGTTTAAAGCTCCCAAGAGGAGCACAGAGAGAGGGTTTAAGTGGTTTTATCAATAAAATGATGGGATTTCTATCACGTTTAAAATATGGCACAGATCTTCTGCTACAGGTGTATTTTTGCGCTGTGAATTTTCATTTACTGATGAATCCTTACTGATGCATCCTAACAAGCAGTGATTTACTGGCATTTTGTTCCCAAACACCAGGATTTTGAAGCAGGATTAATCCTCATTGAAATCAGCACAGAGCTGTTGGGATTGAATTTCCCCCGTGGCTGTAATTAGTTATTAATCACATTTTCACTTGATTGCCGCAAATATTAAACTGTGATGCTTGACTGGGAGGGGTAAATCAAATCTATTACTCTTTGGGCCAAGAGCAGGGAGAGAATGAACATTTCAAGCAATTTAAATTTCCAGTTTCTGCCCAGCAAACACCGGGCAGGAATCTGGAATTAAACCACCCCAGGGACCGGATTTTCTCTCAATTTTGTCCTCTGGGGACCAAGAATTTGCCTTTGGGCTGCATCAGTCAGGAAGTTGTTAAAGATAAATAGCTTCAGTGTTATGCAGATTTTCTGCAAAATTTTCCAGACCAGAGATCTTGGGCAAGATTCTGGACCTTAATGTTTTAAATTCTGCATGCAGAGGTGCCCCGGAGGAAAGGTTCATCTTTCACCCAGCAATTAATTGGTGTGGTTGTGCACACACGGTTTAAACCGTGTTTTTAGCAGTTTTAATTGAGTAAAACTTGGAGTGAATGAGGTCGCCAAGGTTTTGGGGCAGTTTCAGCACATTTTAGAAAAGATTTAATTTCCTTACTTGTCAGCTGCGCAGTGAAATCTGAAATGAGCCTGTTTCAATGGATGAATGGCTGAAAATTAAAAGACAGAAGTGGAAAAGATTACATGACTTCGACTCTTTCTTTCTCCCTCTTGCTCTCTGTCACAAGCCCTACATTAAAAGCCCAGATCTCAAAGTTACGGATATATTTAGCACTTAATTACTTTCTATTTAATTACTTGGCACCAACTAAATGCAACCTCATTAATTTTTAATATTGTTCTAATAACAATTATTAATGTGCCCTCTAAGAGACATCTCAATAACAAAACTGCGCCCAATGTTGACAATGCCATAGAACCTGGACAAATCATGGGGAAGGGAATTTATAATCTCAGCCTGCAGGTTCTAAGATCCTTTACATCTCAGTAATAGCACAGAGAAAAAAAAAAAATCTAATTGCATTCCTAACATTTTGTGACACCAAAGTCTTCCATCATAAAATCATTTGGGATTGACAAAACTGTAGCTGAAATGAGAATTCATCAAAAAGAAAGGAGTTTTGCCTGTATGAAGTCTGATTTTTTTAATCAGTGTGAAGATTTCAAAAGGAGCAGTGTCCCTAAATCACCCATTGTATCTGGAAGAGCTTCAATAAAGAAAATGAAGAAAATCCCCTAAATAGAAATGTTTGCTAATGAAAAATGTGAGATATAACAAGTCTTCAAGTTTAATCAGCCCTTTAATTTAATGAATCATTTGCTTTCCTTTTATTACTTTACCTTCACACTCTCACCCCCTGCTTTTTCTTCATGCTCCGAATCATATAACCAGAAAAACTTTGCATTTTAATTATCTTACCTCCAGACTTCCTTTCTGATATGTTGATAATTTGCCTGTAATAGAGAGGAACATTGAACCCATTCAATTTGATGGTTTTTTTGAAATCTGTCTCCTTCAGTAGCTCTTACAAAGCGTGTGAGGTGCTGGTTACTCCTGAATTCAATAGATTGATTGGCTGGGCATTGATTAATCATCAACCTGCATTGGGGAATAGTTAAATACTTCAGCCAGTAGATAAAAATGGGCATTTTGTAGAGTTTAAGGAGCGTAAGGGAGTTGTTTCATTGACCCTGTGCTTTTCCTGGAGGTTTGATTTGGGAGTTTTGCTGCTCTTCAAGCAGACTGGGAGCTGTGACCAGCTCCAAGGCTTTGCTGTCCAGGTGTGTCACTCCTTTTCTTCTGATTTCAGGGACATTTCTGCATCTGGCACTGTCGCAGCTCATCCCTCTCAGCTCATCTCTCTCTCTCTCTGAAGCAGAACTGATGAACGCCCCACAAAAATCTGCTTTTCTGGGCAGATGTGCTCAGTGGGAAGAGTGGCTTTTGTTCCCCCATTTCACGGGCCAGGGGCTGAACCCCAGACCTCCTTCCCAAGCCAATATCCTGTGCTGTTGCACCTTTGTAGCTCTAATTTGTGCTCCGAGAACCTCTCTTCCCGTGAGGAGAAATTGGCATTTTCACCAGGCAGGATTGCCGAGGTCCCAGCAGGGACTGAACAGCTCAAACCTCGCTGTGAGCCAGAGGGACGTTCCCACTGCCTGAGGGTTAATTTTCCATCTCAGAGCTCATTCCACACTCCCTCCAGAGGATGATTTTGGTGGTAGATAAGTCTGGGACTCCCTCTTATCAACCCTCTCCAACCACGCTGTGAGTTGAGGCCTTGCTTTGCCTCTGCCACCAAAAAGTCACTCTGGGCATGTCCAGGAGCAGTTCTGCTGAAACCCAGAAACAACAATCTGTGCTTAGAGCACCTAAATTTAACAGCAAATGCTTCCAGGGCTTCAAGATCTACTGTGCTTTTGTTATTCCAGTCCAGAGCCATCAAATATTACAAATATTTTACCACAGAATGGTTTGTAGCTGCACACCAACATGGGGAGAAAATTCCTGCCCTTGTATCCTGTGAGTTTCCTGCTGCCCAGACAGCAAAATTAATTGCAAGTAGCTGGCACATTTCCAAGCAAGCGCTATTCATCCCTTCATTATCACAATGTCACTTCCTAATCAACCCTTCATTCATAATTCCACTGCTTCTGGTTTGTTTATGTTGCTGGGGTGATTGATGTAAACACACTTTTATGCTCAGCAGCTGTTTTGCACGAAGATTAAAAGTGAAGTGAGCAGTCGGTGAGATGTGGAGTCTCGACAGAAAATTCCCAGGACTGGTATCTCAAAAGTAAACGTCTTTTATCCAAATTGTCTCTTTTCCTGGCCAATTCCTTGGAAACAAATTTAAACCAGATTTCCCTGAGCATTATATTATTATTGTATTTTATATATACATCAAAATAGTTCTGCTTTCTACAAATGAAGGAAAATTTGCCCTTCTCAGTCTGCGAAAGGAAAACTGAAGGAGGCTCTACATGAGCAAGGCAATGGCAGGAAAATTAACTGCCAGCACTTTAGAAAAGTGCACGTTCCACATTCACAGGGATCTAAAGCAGCCAAAAATCCTTCCCTGACTTCTGCTGGACTCGAGTGCGAGTTCAGCGCTGCCAAAATTCAGCCTGCTCTGTGTAAGGAAACCCTTCGGAGCAGCAGCTCTTCAGGANCTCTGTGTAAGGAAACCGTTTGGAGCAGCAGCTCTTCAGGAACTGCTGGTCCAGCCCCATTCCCTGAGTGAAAAATCCCTAATTTTACCCTGCAGATGCACAGGATGATGCCGATGTTAACTTATGCCAGCGCCGAGGCATTTTCCTGAGGATTGTGGAGACTTCATTCATTACTCTTCGTCAAACATGGTTAAGATCCATATGTGTCACTTTAATTAAAGCTTGTGTGGAGTGGAGAGGGATAAGGAAGGATGAGCAAAGAGACTTTTATTGGCTGGATCAAGAAACAGAGCCGTGTTTTGCTGCCATCACCTTTAATATACTCTGAAACTCTGATACGGCCTAATCTGGTCACGAAAATTGAAAAAAGGCACGATAGCAAAAATGAATAAGGAAGGAGAGCACCAGGAGGCAGAAGTATAATTAGAAAAGCTCCCTTTATCTAAAAATTTCATTAAAAACAAAGCAACACTCAAACACACAGAGATATACAGGACATAAGTTTTAATTAAAAGTGCAGCTGCTGCTTTGCAGGCTCAGCACAGAGCACACGTTTCCCTCTCCCCAACAATTCCCTGGCTCCGAAGCTCCACATTTTGGAACAGCTCTGGGGCTCAGGTTGCCACAACAGTTCACAAGGAAATATAAAACTGATCACAGCTCTGAGTTCATAAAATCGTGGGCTAATTGATCATGGGTTAATTACTGAGTCTTTAGAGAACAACCTCCTCCTCTCGAAGGTCGCACAGCTCGGGCCAAAAGTCACCCAGAAATAAAGTGAAGGACTCAAAAATAATTTGCCTTTGCACATTGAGGAGTGATGTTTCAGGAATAAGCTTCTTCTCCAGGTCAGACTCGGGAATTTTCCCTTTCTTTGGGCCAAACCTGTGGGAAATGGTTCAAGTTTTAACAGTTCAAGAGAGAGGGGGAAATGCGGGAAACGGATTTGTAGGGAATTCCCAAAGCCTGACAGAAGGCTCACACGGCCTTGTGCATCTGTGTGCAGACTCTGGGGTAAAGTGAGAGACACCATGGGATGGGACAGACATTGCTGGGAGAGAAATGGAACTGGGAGCAAGTCTCAAATGATGGCCTTGCAAATAGACTGGATACTTTGGAGAAATAGAACTGTGAAAGATGCATTGTAATAGGACCCATGAGGAGTATTTTCAGATGATTGGCTTAAAGGCATTAACAGCCTCGTGTGGCAAGAGCTGATGGGCCAAGAAACATTTTATAATGTATTGGAATTAGGAAATAGTTTGGCTTCTGATTGTGATGGGGTGAATTGTGACATCTGTACTGTCTCACCCCTCTCATGAGACTGAAAATGGAATAAAAGTCTTTAAAACACCTCTCAGTTACCCCATCTCTGGGTCAGAAAAAGGAAAAATCCAACACAAACCAAGTCCCCAGACCCAAATCCATACATTTCCATCCTCAGGAGGCCTCACGCTGATTTTACCACAGGGGTGACACTGCCCTGGGGATATTTCAGGAATTTCCACCAGAAAAACCTCAAGGACTTCATTGGAGCAGCTGCAGAATTGTAGGAAGTCAAGCTGGAGTGAGATAAATTTCATCTCTTCAGTTCCTTTTGCACCTGAAATTGTCTTCCCCCGCATCACTTGATCGATGCCCAGGCATTGATAAGGCTGGAAGTTATTGGTGCATTGCTGGAAACTTGCTTAGAGATGGATCCGGAGAATTTTGAGATCTTTTCAAGTTTTTAATTTTTATTTCTTTATTTTAATGCTGTTTTATTGTTTTTTCCCCTCTTTGGTTTTTGCAGAGGAGACCTGTCAGGAGTGTCCTTCATAAATTCTCACCTCTGGTTTCTCACATAAATTCCAGCTGAGGAATTGTTAAGGAAATATTAACATAATTCACATTTCTGCCAAGGATCCTCACCTCCCCTCTTCATAAACAGCACAAACATGTCAAGGAAAACTCCAGAATCAAGGCAGTCTGTTAAAAAATACATTTCCTGCTGCCTGTAGACAACGTTGATGGGATAAAAATGAATCATTTCTCCCTGCTATCCCTTACTTGGCAGATTTTCACAATGAGAGCCAAGGTCGGCGTGCACCAGAGCTGGATTAAATCTCTCTCCTTGGCTCTGACACAGGAGGATACACCAGGAAAGCAGAAAAGAAATAAAACTCAGGATTGTCCTGCCTGGGGTCATCAGCAACCCCCCAAATGTGATTTTCAGTTAATGAACCCTGCCAGGGGCAGAGCCCAGGCTGGGACAGCCCCTCGGGCACTCCCAGGGCTCAGGGCTGTGGCTGCTGGCAGTGCCCAGCATCAGAAAAGCTTCCAAAAAGAATTATTTATAACTACTGCCACCTGCACGACTTTACCACGAGACAAAAACCACTTCACAAAGTTGGGATCCATAATTAACAAGGGATGGAGGCTGCCATTCCCATACCCTGAGCACTCCTTTACCTTTATTTTCCGTCCTGCTGGAAGCGGTGGTCACTTTGGGGCACCTCAGGGATGTTTTTGTGCCCATCCAAGGCAGGAGAGCCCAATTCCTGCCGCTGTTTTGGCACCTCAGAGCCCCACCCTGTATCGCTGTTGAGCCCCAAACAACGACACAGACTCTTGATCAGAAGGCTGGAAAAAGTGAACCTTTATTTTTGAGATGTGTCTCTCTGATATAGTATTTCACACAGACCAATTTGATTGGTGAAACAAAGGCAAACCTCTTCAATCACATTGGTTAAAACAGATGTTTGTCAAGAAGCCCATCCTGTGAGAAAGAATGGATAAACATAGGTGCAGGTAGAAAAACATTTCTCTTGTTTACAGAAAGTTTCCTGGGAAAGGAATTTCCCAAACCCAAAACATTAAACCAGGGCTACATTCCCTGCGTGTCCAGGTGAGGATCTGGAGCACAGCGTTTGCACAGCCCCGCTGCCACCCCTGGAGGGAAAGATTCAATTCGATTTGGGTTCCAATTTCCTGCCCACAGAGCAGTGAAAGCTGCAGGTCAGGCTGGGGGTGACAGCTCACGGGTGCACCGTGCAGAGGATGCTGTGTTAGCACCAGAGATCACAGCTCAGCATCACAGATAACAATCCTTTCCCTCCCTTTCTCTCATCAGACTGAGCTGCACAGCATTGCATGGAGTTCTTCAAATCCTGGCTTCATCCAAGCCTCAGTGATGTTTGTGTCCTCACATCCTGGCCAGCAAACCAAATTTAATCCAATTTATCAGTTCTGGTTGCTCTGAGCAGTTCCCAAAATGAATGTTGGCAAACACAGTCACAGAAAGGAAGCAATAAAAGTTAATTTTGTTGTTAACAAATACCACTGTTGGTGAGCCAGGATTTGTGGGGGTCACTGGGGAACCTGGCACGGATTATTTCATTTCCTCAGTGGTTTGATAGGGATCTTCCTGCTTTACAGAGGCTGGCTGAGCTTCAGAGCAGTCCCTTATTGAACTGCAAGGACAGTGTGAAAGAAAATGGATGTTTTTAACTGAACCAAGCTGCTGAGGGGACAGGGCTGAGCTCCCCTGGCTGGACAAACCATTCCCTGCCTCAGGGCACACCCAGGCAACCCTGACTGAGTTTGGGTGCAGGAGGATTTTAATTTGGATCCTGAAGTGTTGTCGTTGAGCATTGAACGGCACAGACTCTCAATCAGAAGGTTAGAAAAATGCAGTTTATTTTTTGAGATGTGACTCTCTTATATAATAGTTTACGCGGACCAATTTGATTGGTGAAACAAAGGCAAACCTCTTCAATCACATTGGATAAAACAGATGTTCATCAAGAAACCTCTCCTGTGAGAAAGAATGGATAAACATCGGTACAGTTACAAAAACATTTCTCTTGTTTACAGAAAGTTTCCTGGGAAAAGAATTTCCCAAAATCCCAAACATTAAACCAGGGCTATGCTGAAGCCGCTGCCTGGTTTCAAGAGACCCCATCAGAAAATTGAGCGACACAACCTCTCCTTTCTCTGCTGTTTCTTTTATTTCTTGAGATTCTGCCACGAAAGCTCTGTGCAGACTCTGGCTGGAAGAAGCTCAGGCTCTCAGGAAAATCAGAGTCTGCTCATTTTACATCCCAAAATATGGGTGGGAGTTTAGGCATCGCTGCTTGAATTGCAGGTGCAGGCTTTGCTTCTGAATTCCCAACTGCCTGAGTTTGGGGCTTGAGTTCCCTCTCTGGAAATTATAAATAAAGCTCCCACCAAAGCCTGAATCATTTTTATTGGCACAGTTCTCCTGTCTGAGGTATTTTTCTTCCGAGGTGAATGCTGATAATTAAATAATCTGCATGGCAGCTGAGTTATGGTACCTGAAAGTGTTTGCAATATCTGGGTGAATAAAATAATGATTCCCATGAAAAATGAAAGACCATCAGATATTGCCCAAGTCAGAGTCTTTACAATTAATGATAATCAGTAATAAATAAATAGAGATAGACAGCTAAGTGGATTTTCAACAAGTTTGCATTGTTGATCATGGGGGTTTGCTCACCAATCATGAACTGCAGCTGCCTCACAATCTCATTTTAGACCTCCCTGCTGTGAGAATATCTGTCATTGTAGGACATGAGAA
>VYZR01028755.1:83149-93326 GCA_013400675.1 Oxylabes madagascariensis
TGTCCTGGGGATTCTCCTCTTCCCAAATCCTGTCCTGGGGATTCTCCTCTTCCCAGCTGGACAGGGCTGGGATCTGGGGGTGGCTAAAGCAACGTCTGCTCCCCCAACCCCAGCTCAGGGGAAGTGGATTTGATATTTATCGCCTCATCACACGCCTTCCTTGGCTAAAGCCAGCAGGTTTTTACTTTCTGTAAATGAATATTAACGTGATTCACCCTGATTTTCTCTGGAGGTCTGGAGCCCAGCGCCACCCTCACTGCCCCGGGTCAGAGACTCCTGCAAGGGGAGGAGATCCCACCTGAGGGCAATGTCCCTGCTTCAGACCAGAAGAATTCCAAGAGGAATTGGCTTGGCTGCCTGCACCTCAAATCACGTCTAAAATCATCACCTACCCCGGGAAAACCTCTGCTGCCGCTGCAGTGAAGAATTAAGCAGAGGAACAGCTCAGACGTGGAAGAAAGTGAACCCAAATCCTCCAGATTTTAGCTCTGGACGTGTGCTCCGCTGTCTGCTGGATCCTGTCCTGTTTTGTGTGTGCTGATTATGTAAAGACCCCTCAAGATCTGACTCACATTTATAAACAGCTTTGGGGATCTGTGCAGAGTCTGTTTTTCCGCTGGCAGAAACGATTCTGATCCTCAGGCTTGGTTCATCTCTCTCCATTCACAAGACATCAATAATGGCCACATTTTTCAAGTTCATTTCAGCGGGATTTGGTTTGTCATCAGTTTATATCTCACTCCGAAATCCGATCAATCTTTATTCAGCTTCAGAACGTGCTAAATTGTTCAGATATTTTAAAACTCTTCTTCCTCAAGGCTTCTGAGTGAAATTCTACATTTATTTAATAAAGCAGCCAGAATTTACTACACCAGTGCTGGTAAGCACTTTTTACTCTCCTCAAGATAGATTGGAGTTGACTGTAGAGTTTTTTTTCTGCTACAGCTGCACAAGTTTACAAGTCACAATTGAATTACCAAACTGAGGAAAAGAAAGATTATTCCTGTGGGTGCAATGCAGGTTGCAGGCTTGTTTTCTTTTAAAGAAGGGTTTAAAGAATTAGCAATAAACGTTATCAGCTGCAGCTAGAAAATGATGCTGACTTATTACTTTGTGGGGACCCTCCGGGGCATCATGAAAAGCAAATTCCTTAGCTGAGCTTTCCAGAAAAAAAATCCCCAACNGAACCCTCAGCTGTCTCTCAGAGACCTGAAGAAAAGCGTCTTCCCTGCTCGCTCGGGGAAATAATTCCTGCACAAAAAGGAGCTGACAGCTGAATCCTGCCCACTGAATCAGTGTTTGCAGCAGAATGAGCCCAGACTATCTCACTTAACCACTATTGAATTCAAGGCAACAAAGATAGATGGGCTCGGAGTTATCTCCTCCAGAAACCTTTATTATTTTTGTAGAAATCCATTTAAACCCTCCACAAAAAGTGAAACACTCGATGCCGCTGGTGAATTCATTTCTTACACAGCCCCGATGTTCCTTAGCACTCCTGTGCTTTAGGTATTCATTCTTCAAATGTGTTCATTATTTGGCTTTCTAGCAATGAGCCAGAGTTTGTTTCTCTCAAAGAAATGAGGAATGAGGGGTCCTTAAAGGGATCTAAAGTAGCTCAGGTTATCTCCTGTTCTGGCTGGAAATCTGGGCTGCACTGAGCAGTTCCACCTGGACTCCCGTTCCTGCAGCTGCTCCCTGAATTTCTTCCATTTTCCTGGTATTTAGGGTCTCCTCAGGGTCTTCTTCGGTGCCCAGGAAGATTTATTAATAAAAATAATAAAAAGAAGTTTAAAAATTGGCCAGATTTCATAGTGTTGGGTAACTGAGCTGAGTTGNAAACTCAGATTTACTACAGAGGACAAAACCCAGCTCACAGGCACCCCTGGCTTGCCCCTGAAGTTGCACAACCCGCAGTGCAGAAAGAGTTATTGATTTCTTTCCTGTTCAAATGTGATCCTGTTGTGACTTTTTGAATGTTATTTTCCCAGTTTTGCAGGTGCTGTCGCACATCAGGCTTTGCTCTTTGTTCCTGCATCGAAAAAAGAAAAAAAAAATTAAATNTAACTGCTGAATGTTTATCAATATTTCAATATTGGGTTTAAATATTTGTGGTTGCCTAAAAGTCCACAGAGAGGAAAGGGAAAGGGAAAGGGAAAGGGAAAGGGAAATCCTTCTTCCCCAGCTTTGGAGGGACTGGTGACACTTCTTGGCCAGTTCTGAGGGTCTCACAAGATCACCAGAATTACAATCTATGGAAATCTTTAATAAACAAATAAAATTAAGTGGCCACCACCATCACATCATGAAGCAGTGATTGAGGGTGAAGGTGCAGTTGGGTTTTAGGCACAAACAGAATCACCTTTTCTGTGAAACCTGAACCTTTTCTTCCACACCTGGGTCCTCAAGTGTCCAAAATCTTCCTGGAAATTTCACTGAGCTTGAACACTGGGATGAGCCTCTGGTGAAATCATTAAACCAGGTGAGCTTCATGTGATCTGGATTTTATCAATAGAATAAATCCATAACGTTTGATCCCCCCTGAAGGGAAATCAGCACTCCCCATGACGTTAAAGATGCAAAATCTGAAGTGAAAAAAACAAAAACAAAAACAAGCTTTTTAAATCTTTGTGCAGACTTTTTAACAGCCAGTTCTGTGTGCTTTAGAAAATCAGTTAAGGGGGTGAAAGTAAAGATTCTGGGAAAATGTTTGCTTTATGTTAAAAAAAAACAAAATCAAAGAGAGGGATTTGGAAATACAATTAAAAAAAAAAAAAATCTGAACAAACTTTCAAAACTGTATTATTTTTTTCCCCAGAGTAAATTCTGGTGACAAAAAACCCCCACAATACTTCGGAGCACGCCTCAGCTCCCAGCTCTCACGAACAGACTCTCCCAGCCACTTCCTCATTATTCCCATCATCAATTTTACAACAGGCACTGATTTTATCATCATTCTTTGTATTAATTCCTCTCAGGGTAGGAAAGGGCTTTACTCCCCTCCCCATTCCCAACCAGCAACAGATAAATAACTTCAGCTGAGTGTCTAAGACAATTTTCTTTTCTCAAAGGAGCCTTTTCTGCCTGGACAGCAAGAGCACAAAAAAAATGTTGTTGTGGGAAGTGCCAGCCGATAAATCCTGTCCCTGGGCACCTTCATTTATTTCCATTGAGTTCTCTGATGTTATCTTTACAAGACAAAGAGTTTGAATATTTTAAAGGGCTCTTACAATATAAAGGGCAACATGAATTGCTGAGGTAAAAGATGTTCCCAACTCAGAACCCGCTATAAAAGGAGGAGAACATAAAGGAGAAGAGCATTTTTCTGTTTTCTTCAGCCCATATTTCATATCAATGGCTCAGCTCCTTGGTGTGATTATGACATAGAGTTCCTTGCATTTCTTTCTCTGGTCTAAAACCTGCTTGTAAAAATACTCTGTGTGCAGATGTGTTCCTCTGGGGGCTTAAACAAAGAGTTGGCAGCTAACTGGGGAATTCTTCAAGCATTTCAAACTCTTTCACTGCATTCATCCTTCTAGAAGTTGTATTTAGATATAATATGGAAGGGGAAAATACAGCAGAATTTACTCCAGAACCATCTTTTGCATTTAAAGAATGTCCTGCCTCAGGAAAAGGATTGATCCAGCAAACTGAATGGGAGCAGGATTGGATGTGTTGGCACCTGGGAATCACTTCCCAAACCCTGTCCCCGTTTTCTCAGTAGTTGCAACGCTTGCTCAGCCATAAAAAAAGCCAAAGAGATTGAGTTAACCCTCATAAAACGTTCAGACACTGCTAGAAAATGATGTAACATAAACCACATATAAAGCCTCGTTTAAAAAAAGGGAATATGTTTTCCATCACTGTGTTTCAAAGTTGGTTTTTCCTTTTTATGTAGAG
This sequence comes from Oxylabes madagascariensis, assembly GCA_013400675.1. Lineage (NCBI taxonomy): Eukaryota > Metazoa > Chordata > Aves > Passeriformes > Timaliidae > Oxylabes > Oxylabes madagascariensis. The sequence goes on from VYZR01028755.1 coordinate 87,050, forward strand.
ACAAAAGAGAAAATTTCAAAGCTCCCCCGGTGACTTTTCAAAACTGCTTTTGCCACCAAGTTCCTTTGAACGGGATTTTTTGTGGCTCTGCAGTTTTTTGGCTTGTGCAGCCCAAATTCTTCCCAGCACAGAGGATTCAACAGACAGAGCAGATTTCCACACTGGATGAACGGAACGAGCAGGGAGACCTGGCCCTGTCAACAGCATTTACATCACTGAGGAGTGAAAGAAGGGAAAATAGAGAGAAGGGTTTTCCTTTTAGTTTCACCAAAAAATATGGATAAAATATGAATAAACCAGATAAAAAAGTAACAATCCTGATCTCAATCACACAAAAATCGCTGATAATAAATGTTATTCTCAGAAAGTGACTTCTTTCTTTTGTCCTTACCACATGTGGCTAAAAAGTTTCCTTGTGTGGGTGAAGGAGTGGGTGTAGAGCCTCACATGGTGCAGCAGGGGCAGGGATTCTGCCCTCCCCAAAACCCACGGGTCTGCTGGGATTGCAGAGGATCACAAAGTCAGCTCCAACCTCTACAGTGCAGCTCAAAGCAGGCTTTAAGTTCTCTGAAAACAATCAGACCTCTGATCTTAAATACCCTGTAAAAAGTGAAGTGTCTCCTGAGCTGCTGCTTCTCAACAGGAAAATGCTGCGGCAGGACATGGGAAGGCAGAAGGAATTTTATTTTATTTATTTAGAATTTTATTTTCCAGCCTGGCTCATCCTCTCCCTTCTGGGAGCAGCTCCTGCTGACACAGCTGAGGTGGGACAACACAATAAAAACGAGGGCAAGATCTGGCAGCTCAAGTTGTGTTTAAACCCCACAGTTTGCTCTTATTTAAATGTTCAAATGTGACCTGCCTGTCCCCAGAGGCCACCTCTGAGCGCTCAGCCCCGTGTGATGACAGAAACTCCACTTCAACCTTTCCTTTAACCAGCAGAAGAATTAATTGGTAATTCTGTTTTTAGGAGCTCTTCCATCAAAATGTATCCCTTCCCTGAACAACCTCCCAGCCTCTCCAGCTCGAGTTTAAATAAGAATTAATGACTCTGAAGAAATCAGAAATGTTTTGCTGAGGGGCAGCCAAAGCAACACTGAGATAGCTCAGGATTATTGCTGGGTGCTAAAGCAGCCTTTAAAGATCACAAGTTCACAAATTAAAGAAGTTGGATACATTTGATCATTTGGAAATTATACTGACACCTTTAATGCCATTTTTCTTCTGTCTCAGTAGCAACATCTCTTTTACATTACAGATATATCCATGGGCAAGGGAAGATGGCAGATTTTACCAATTTTGTACAAAATACCAATGCTCCCATCTGAAATAAACTCTTAGGACAAGTAACCTCTTTATAACATCATGCAAACTATGATCTGCAATTCCAGGCAGTTTAGATATACATATATTTATATACACACATTTGGGGGTACAGCAGTGATACATTTTGATTGGGCATCATAACTTTGTGAGATTTTTCAGCAATGAGAATCATTCACCTTCTTGCAAGGTCCTTCCACTTCTTCCCCAACTGCAGTGGTCAGTGCAGGAACAAAACTGTGAGTAAAAAAAAATCACCTCTTATCTGACTTATAGGAGCGCAAAGTACCCACCAATCCTCCTGAAACAGCCCAAAAAATCCTGTGTGGTGGGTAAGGAAAAATCAGGAATTTGGGCACAAAGCTGTGCCACCAATTCCCTGATATTTTTACAAGGCATGAATTCGATTTCCAATCAGTGAACTATCAACAGGACACACTGCACTTGGCCAACAAGGGAAGGAGTTGGAAACAGATCCCAAAAGCAGCAAATCCCAGCCCAAACTGGCTTCTGGGGAAGCTCCCAGTTTGCTGCAGATGCTTCCACCCAAAAAACATTTTCAAGTACACAGAGATTTTTAATTTAGAGCCACATCCTTCATGATATGCAAGGCACAAAGATCCATCAATTCCGTGTATTTGGGGCACGAGGGATGAAGGTTTCGTCAGCAGCTCATGTGAAAATCATGTTATTGAATGTTCAATCTGATGGCACTGGAGTTTGATGCTGATGGCAGAACCTAAAGCAGAGGTTTCATCCAAAATCCTTTGGAATCAATGTGATTCTTAACACCAACTTCAGTGAGGCCAGGATTTCTGCCTAAATTTTATTTTTAAATAAAATGCATAGGTTATCTCTAGATCACTCTGATTACATCCAGACTAACTCATGGCAGTTTTTCTGCCTCCTAGGATATTTTCTGGGAATCCCAAAAGCTTCCATTTTGCATATAATAATTATATCCAATAAAAAAATAGTATGAAGCGATTCCCGAAATCCAAAGGTTGAAAATTCAGCTAATGTATGTCAATCTTTATTATGGAACAATGAGATAATAAATACGTTTATGAATTCACATGACCTGTACAAAAAGCTGGGAAGCTTTTGTACCAAGTTAGGTACCAGTTATTTGGATTATATATTTGTTAAACAAATGATCTGAAGTTTTACACACCTGTGGAGTTAAGGCAAAACCAGATAAGACCTTAAACACAACAGAAGGGTTGGAAAATACACAGAAATACGAACAAGGGGGATCTCATCTCCAGCTGACAAAGTGGTTGTGTCTAAGGAATCCCTCAGGAGTTGAGTAAAGCAGTAATTGTCGATCAAGTTAATTAAAATTGGAGAACAAGTGTGAGGTGTCCTGCAGGGCAAAGCTGTTCAGCAAAGTTGTGAATGGCCACCTTTAACCCTGCATGGTTATAATCTGCTTTTCCTTTTAGGAACCAGCACCTGGGAAAGAGGAACCCCTTCCACATCCAACCAAAACACGTCCATAACCCCTCACACTGCTGGAGGCTGGACCCGGTTGTGACTGAGCTTAAATATTTGGGTGAACCATCCAACACACGACACGCAGAGGAGAACTCGAGTCAGCCACTTAGCAATAAGAATTACCTCTCTAAGACAATGGAACAGATCATGGCAGTGCAGGCCCGGGACAGAAACATGACCAATATCTCAATACACAGCTCTTTGGCAGCAACACACGAACTCTTGCTTGAAGTCTGAACTCAAACTCTCCTACACGAAAGACTTGGTGCCAGTCTTTTCACAGTTAAAGAAAATCCACTTCTTCCACGAATCCGGTAAGTCCAAGGAATGAAATTGGAATAAATCTTGCAGGCAGCTTTAGACTGTAACCTTAAGCATTGATATTTATTGTCTGCTTTAGTCTCAGTCCGAAGATATCGTATTTGAGCACACAAAATTCTGTGGGACTTCTGAGTAGTTCAGATGGGGCCAAAAATCCATGGAGAGAATCCAAAAAACCAGCCGTGAGAAAGCAACAAAGAACCATCACTCCCATGATGACAAAATGATCTTCGTGTGACAGAGGCGAGGACGAGCCCACGCCTGGACGAACGCCGCGGGAAAATCGACTTTACAGGGGGAAGACCAGGAAGCCAGAGAACGTGGAGTACTGCCATCCACCCACCAGATTTCCCTTCTCCAGCTTCAGGTAAACCTTGTCCTCCTTGTCCAGGTACAGCAGGACCCCGTTGGTGGCGGCCTCACGGGTGACGTCCTTGTCCCCGGCGAAAGCAGAGATCACTGGCTTCCCATTCAGCATCAAATTCACCTGCAAGAGAGCCCCTGAGACGCTCTAATTAACTGCAAAACACCAGGAACCACTCCTGAATATTAAACACAGCACAATCCTGAATGCTTTTGGAGTTGTTTTAAGCCAATAATGACGTTTATTTGGCACAAGCACGTGGATGTTCATGAACTGGACCTGCTCAGTGAGGCATCACCTCAGTTGGTATCACTTTGGTTATCTCATGGATTATTTAGTCACACAGGAGGGGAAAAAAAAATTATTTTCACGAAATTCAGGCCCCCAGAGATGTTACACGAGGTGTCAGGAGCACTGCAGTGGTCTGGGAGCTTGCACCTCGCTGGGAACAAAATGTGTGTCCCTCCCAATAGTGATGGCAGCTTAGTTCTGAAGTTTAGAACAGGTTTTTAGCTCTATAAACTGACTCAGTTCTTTCTGTAAAACACTTCTGGAAGTCAGCACAGCCTCTGCTCTGAAAGCAGCATCTCTAAATAAAGGTGGGCAGGGCCTGGGGGAATGGGCAGATCCAGGCATTTTTCATTTCCCCCACGGCAAGCCAGCAGCTTTGCTGTTTCTCCTTTCCAAGCAGCTCTAATGCAGCCACAGGGGGTGAATTTTGGGATGCTCACCCACATCCACTGTGCTGGCCATGCCTGTGGCCCCGTTAATTCTAACGGGAGCCACCACAGAATAAATTCGTGCTCGGCAGAAGCCAGGGCAGCAGAGGCTGGTATTTATTTGGGATTCACCTATCAGGGAAATCCACTCAATCAGGTGTCTCCAGGGAGCCAGTTGCAGTTTGATGATATTTAATGGCTCTAACAGATGTTGTGGGGGCAGAGGAACATCACTGGTGTGGGAAGCCTGCAGGTGATTTAGTGGGGCTGAGACTCAAACCAGTTCGATCCACTGCAGTGATTTCTGCTTCTCCTCCCACTTTGCCTCACAGAAAAAGGGCATCAAGGCTTTACTCATTGCTTGGCTGGGGTTTCTCACTCCTTCTGCTCCTTCGGGTTCCCCCGGAATCATCTGACAGGAACTTAATCACAACTGGGATGATCTCACACTGACTCTTCCAAAAGGGAGCCAAGCAAACCCATCCATCACTCCGGAATCTCTTATCCATGGAAGGTTTTGGGCCGCAGCACAGGTTGGAACATTCCTGGCCACGGGCCCCGAACTCCCAGGTGTGAGCTCCTGGTTTGTGAAATGCCAGAGTCTGAGCTGAGCTGCCACAGCCCAAGGCTTGGCATTTTTCTTGGCAATGGGCATTTTAAATCCACTAAAGTGGCTGGCATACAGCTATTCAACCTTCAGCGTGCAAGAGAGTGAAAAGAACCATTTCTGAGCACATTAAACAGATTATCAGCTCATCATAGAGATTTCAGTGAGGTCAATGTTTTCTTTAAGGCTTTGTCATTGATCTGATTGGAATTAGGATTTTCCACCGTGAACAGAAGGGGGATTTCCCCAGAGATGGGAGCGTGGCTTTCACCAACTCTCTGTCATCTCCACTTTTCCCAGGAGCTTCACCAGCAACCCAGAGCAGCCACAGAGAAATGTCTGATCACTCCTCCTGCAGAAATCCACCTCAGCTTAAAACCATGCCCAGGAGCAGGAGAGGGCAGGGAAAAGCATCAGACACCTCAGTGAACCTGGAGTCTCGTGGGTGAGAAAGAGGGAAGCCACAGATGTTCCTCCAGCTCTGGAAAGCCAGGAGGTGCCAGAGCAACTGCGTGACCTGGCAGGGAGATGAAGGAATTGCATCAAGGAATTTGCTGTTGGCTCAGCAAGGGGGTGTTCAGGAATTTAAAGGCTTTTTTTTTTTCCTCTTGTATTTAATCAGGCATCTCCGTTGCTATTAAGCTACAGGAGGAAGTGCAGAATTACCCCTTTTCTCTAATATATCACACACTTTTCACACATTATGTGATGGAAAAAGAAGTTTAAATTGCCGTAAAGGTTCCCTAGAAGACATTGCCATAGGGATATAACCAGCCTTGGTTATATCAGCGCACTGAGGGCATAACCAGGTACCTGGCAGCAGATGTCAGGGCAGGAATTGTTCCAAAAATACTCAAACCTGGTACCCAGAACTCCTGTGTTCCACACAGGGACTTTAACCTGCACAAAACACGAGCCTTCAACAGCATTTAAGTGAAATTCAGAGCTCTTTTTTACTCTTGGGTCATTCATTCTACTGGATGCTTTATGTCACTCCAGATATTCATGGCATGGAAGTGAAGCTGTGGTGATTTATCTGAGGTGAGGATCCTGCCTTATTTCTGTTCATGTGAAATTAATGGACTCTACTGCTAGGAAATCAACAGCACAGGTTGCTGTAAGCAAAGCTATTTTTCCTTAAAATCATATTAAGTGCTCCCATGCTCAGTCAAGGTTCTAGCCTAAATGAAAAATTTCAATAAAGATTTTATAATCATACCCATCAACATACCTGAATTGTTTGGCTCTGGTAGACTTTAATTACGTGGAAATTGAAACTGTAAATTCCTTTCCGTGGTGCTACAAAGACAGACTCCAACGTGAAAAAATTGCCCACATTTACAAGGATCTACAAACAAAAAAATATAGCATGAGGTTAGTACAGGTAGTGAGTGCTAAAGAAAAATACAGATTATTAACTTTAGAAACCATTCACCCATAGAAAAA
>VYZR01028757.1:37371-70469 GCA_013400675.1 Oxylabes madagascariensis
CCGCTCCGTCCCGAGCCGTGCCGTGCCGTGCCGTGCCGTGCCGTGCCGACGGGGAAGCCTTGCATCACCGCCGCGGGCCCGCTTCCCTCCTCCCTCTCTTTCGGAGAGGCTATTAATAGCATGACATCAGCCAGGGACTCGCCGCCAGAGTAAATACCAGCGCTGCCCGCTCGGCTATAAAAGGGGGGTGATGCAACCCGGGCGAGCGGCAGAGGAGCGGGGAGCCCAGGGCGCTGCTCTCCCGCAGGAGGCGGCGGAGCGGCGCGGACGGCGGGGCTGCGGAGCGCCTTCCCTGCGGCCGGGAGAGCGGCGGCGGCAGGAAGGTAGGTGGGAGCGGGAGAGGAGCGNCGCGGGATGCCCGGGAGGAGCGGCCGCGCCCGGAGCCGGCGGCGGCACCGCGGGGACAGGGACGGGGAGCTGCGGCGGGACAGCCCAGGCGATGAGAAACCCGCACAGCCCCGCGTGGAGCTATCGCTGGTATTCCCATAAACCGAGGAGGAACTGCCCGTGATAGCCAGGGATATTCCTCTCCTTTCAGTGCCGGTGTCTTGACGTGAAGTAGATCAGTTGCTAAACTGTTGCCTAAGCAAATCAGGCGTGACACAACAGCCAACTTCTTTCAGAGAACGAGTTTCCTGTTGGAAATCAATTTTCAAGATTACTTGAGAAGCTGGAAGACAGCAGAAAATGGTTCGGGAGCCTTGTGGGATGTCAGAAAGCTTAAGGTCAACTAGCGTGCACAGAGGTTGTGAACTGCAATTGCTCTTAATGCTGTTTAAGATTAACCTCAGTGGTTATCAGGGTTTATTGCATCAGCACCAGAGGAAAAGGAATTTGTATGAAGAAATAAAACCAAGAAGCCTAGTCAGCCATCTGCTGCTAAGCAAGAAAAAAACTGAAAGTAGTCACTTTCAATATTAAAATTAAACAATAATATCCTTGAATAATGGAAGTGCACAGCTAGGAAGCATGTTCCGATTTTAAAATCTCGGCAGATGAGATGTGAAAGCTCATTGTGGCTGAGAAGAATCATCTACAAAACAACAAACCGAAAGCAGGGGGAGAACGAACGGGTAGAGTTGTTTAAAAGAGTTGTTACCTGAACTGGCGGGGGTACCATGAACAGTAAAACTGCTGAGAATTCCAAAAGTACGGCTGAAGTAATGAAGCATTAACTCAGCCCGGGAACAAGCTGTGCCGGTAGCGGCGCAGGGCTGGGAAGTGTTCAGCACCTCCAGTGGCAGAAACTGCAGAACATGTGCGTGGTGTAAGAAAGTAAACAGAGATTGTATCAGACAGACCACGATGGAATCACGCTCTAAGGCTTGATACTCTTATTCCTCCTGGTTCCCCAGCCTTCACAAACCCAGAGGAAATGAGATCGTGCTCTGCATGGCTTATAGACAGAGGGACAATTTGAACAAAAACTGGGAAAAGGAAGGGCAACTTGTTGCATTTTTTTAAAATAGTAAATTGAATTTTCCTATTTGTAAAACAGATTTGTTCCTCAGAAACTGCAATGCATCTACCTTGTTATGAGAAGGGAGCATATTGAGCTTACTGAGGAGCTTTGACATAAGGCTGATTATTTCTGTCGTTTGTGTGGTGGTGGCTGCTGACACTCCCAGAGGCAGGCTGGAGGCTGCCCTGCCAGGCACTGTTCCGAAGCCCCAGGAAAGAGCCCCAGGAAAGCAAACCAGTGGCAAACAGCTCTGCAAAATGGGACTCAGCTCCCAGCAGAAAGCCTTACAGAAGCCTCAGCCCCCTCGCAGGCCTTCCCTCCCTAAAAGTGTTGGAGCATTTCAGGATGATTGGGAGGGCAGTGAGCTGTTCGGGGAGGAGAGCAGCAGGTTCCTATGGTCAAGGACACTTTCTCCTGCTCTGGGCACACAGCCACTCCTCTTTTTCACCCTAGTGACAGGTGGGTGAGAGGACCTGAAGTCATTATAGTAGGGTTTTGTTGGTGTTTGTGGTACACTTAGCACTAACTACTAGAAATCCACAATTAACACAATTTCTCAGGCACATTCTTGGTTTCCTCTGGTGCTGCTGCTGACCTTAATTAAAAGTTCACCTAAACTGAAAAATAACTGAATAAACCAGCAGAGCTTGAAAACTATTAGCCCAACTAATTATTTTGGAGTCTGGAAAAACAGTTTTACTGTTGCTTTAAAACTCCTGGTTGGATTGAAATATACAGAATTAACGTTGTTGAATGAAGCCATCACCAGCATTCAAGGAGACTGAGTCAGTGAAAATAACTGAAATTTCTGCTGGCAGTGAGGGGCTCAGTGTCATCTGGAATTAGCCTGTTTAAATTAGTTGAATGGTTGAATGTTGGTAAAGGGCAAATAATACTGGGAGGACTTCAGCTAGAAATTAATAGGGCCATTTCTGACTTGCTGGAAAAGAGTAACTGCTAGCTTTCTGAGATTACAGGATTAAACTGTATCAGTACTTTAAATGTGACTCATGAGCAGGGGCTTTCTGAAGAGAATTACATAAATTTCCCAAGGTCTTTCTGAATAACAAATTGTTCCAAATCATTTCCCCATCTTGAATAACTACGGGTGAAATCCTGGCCCCATTGAGGTCAACAGAAAAAGTCCTTTTGATTTCACTGGGGTCAGGATTTCACCCTGAGGCTCTGGGAAATGTTCAGCTCTTCTGTGGTGACTGGATGAGGAAGAAGTGAGGAAGACTGCAGCTGGACCTGATATTTTCCAGCAACAGACAATTCACTCCCCTCTGATTTTTATGTTTACCACACTTAGCAGTCAACCAGGTTCTATTCTCATTTGCACCAGTGTGGATTTACAGTGTATTTTTAGATACCTCTGGCAAATTCTATCTTCTTGTCAAGGCACATGACCCCAAACATTTCTTTCCGGGTTCCAGAAGTAACGCACAGGGAACTGTGCAGGTCTGGGTTGACCATGTGGAAATTTAGCTTACTCACACTGCTACCCTGAGGCAACTGTTTGCTTACCTGCACTAAGTTAATTACAATTGACTTTTCTGTAATTATTGTGGTTCTGATCCAGAGTAGATAACTCATACTGTGATTATCCATACAGCTATTAAACAAACCCAAAAACAACAACAACAGAAGTCTACACACCAAAGATAGCTGGAAAACCAACACAGTAAAATCCAATTAAACACAAGTCACTTTCTGAACAAGGGAAGTACTACAATCTATTTTCCTGTGGATTTGCACCTTTTGTTCCTTGAAGCACACACAAAAAGTGCTCAGTTTTCTTCCAGACCTCTTATCTCACCTCTGCCGGGTGAGAGATGGGCTGTGACTTGCAGGGATGTGTGCATCAGCTAGCCCACTGTGTTTGGATGACTGCTGAGTTTTGCCTCTTTCACCCTCAGTGGGGCCACTAGTCTTCACAAAGCACAATTTTTTCACTTCAAAATTGGCTAAAAAAAAAGTTACTAAAAAGGGAAAAGTAGAGAACACTCTTGGATAGGTTTTTTTTCTTCAGAAATCTACTAGAAATGAGGTTTCTCCATGGGTTTACATTTGCATAATTCCCCTAAAGACTCTTCAATCACACTTTTATGTCAACAGAAGATCCAGCCATAAATATTTAAGAATTTCAAGCCTCTCGTAGAGGGCACATAAGGACAGTTTCGAATTTTACAAGAGCAAAGGAATGAAACAAACGGCTTCACATTTTTCATGAGTCAATCCCTCCAACTCAGCCTGTGCTGTGGAGCCACAGAGCATGTAGAGACTTTTGCCTTTGTTGCAGTTCTTATCGTTAACTATTTTTCAGGAGTTTATAGTCAAATCTACAACTGTGTGTAAAACTGAGTGTGATAATTTTGTGACAGATCCTGTTGTGGTTAGCAAGTTTCAGGTTCTAGTAGAACTCATTGAGCTAAGTGTAGCTGAGATCAAGGTATGCTCTGTCCATTTGAAGCTGGAATTTTTGGTGATACAGCTCTGAAGATGAAGATACTCTTACTCTCCTTCTATGCTTCAAATAATAATACTACTTACCTGCTTTCTGATTTTTCTTATTTTCTTTCTCTTCCTATTCACTCGATTCTCATTTGCCACACATCACCAGTTTAAAACTTAACAGTATACATACTTGCACACAATTTTTTAAATATTAAGTTTCAGAAAGACCTAGAAATTGTGTCATGTGTTGATACATATTCATACTTTTAAATACTAACTTTGACTTAATGTAAAGTTGATGACTTTTTGAGTGTCCATATTCTTAACTGCTTGTCTCTGTTGAGAGATTGGGGTAGACTAGGAATGGGGATGGAAGCAGTGTAAGAACTACAGTATTACTCACAGTATGAAATATACCTCTGAGAGATATTATTTGAAAGACATAACTTTCTAAAGTTGTTGAAAGACTATCAATATTATCTCTTTTTATCTTTCAGCAAAATGATGGTTCAACACTCAGGCCAGCTATCTGCATTAGAAGTCAGCGCCTCCGCAATTGTTCCCACTTTGTCCCCTGCAGGGTCACTGGGGTTTGATGATTTCACAAATTTAACACCCCTGGTGAAGGAGGAACTCAGGTTTGCCATTCAGAACAAGCGTCAGTTCCACAAGATGTCTTCCACTTTGGACACGGTGACTGTTTCTGAAAGGCCAGTTGAGACATCAATGATGAAAACGGAGGTAGGGCTCTTTAAGCAGAATTTTGATGTGAATGATTAATTCTCTAGCAAAATTTTGCCACAAGACCAGTAATTGTATTAACTATAGAAAACCCTCTGTACCATACTTGTTTCCTTTTAAGCCAGCTGTTTGGCTCTCTGTTGAGTGCTTTGGGCAAACCCTCTGGTATTTCTCATAGTTGGATATTTTATTTTCAGTTATGGACTAAAGACAATATTTTACAGTGCTTAGAGCAAGTGCTAATCTGGTTTCCCTGCTCAGTGGTGGCTGAACTTGGAATAAGTCACTGCTGAAGTTCTGTTTCCCTGAGGACAGTCCAGCAGAACCCGTGGGGGTCAGGACATGGACCTGCTATGTCCACACTATGTTTTTGCTTAGAGGTGATACTATCCATGAAAAACATTACTCTTTGAAAGTGGAGAATAGCTTCGGTTAAGGAAACAGTTACACCTTGGTCTGAGCCTCCACAGGAAACAGAAGGAGGTGTGTCAGTATTCTCTTTTTGGTCCTGCTTTTAATTCACTCACTTCTCGCTGCCCCTCATGATACATCCTCCATTCTGCTCCCTGTGCCCCTCCTCCTTTTCCTCCATGGGAAATGAAGGAGAGATGGAGGTGTGGGAGCCTGGGGAGACATTCAGTAAATTTTTTGAGTACCACTGATTTTAAATGAGCCATCATATAGGTGACATACAACCCCACTCCCATCAGGTTTTTATTGACAATTCTAATGAAGTTCCTGCCCTTCTACTGTATGGCAAACAAGGTTAGAATCACATTTTTATGAAACTCATGATGTGAGCACTGACAGCACTATCCATGTTGATTTTAAAAATTCAGAAGTTATCGAAATACAGGCCTTTTGTTTACAACATCTTATGAATTGTGTGTATCTGTTTTTGTGGGACAGTTTTCTCCTGAAGAGGATGAAAGAAAAAAGAGAAGAAGGGAAAGGAATAAAATTGCTGCAGCAAAGTGCCGAAACAAGAAGAAGGAAAAAACAGAATGTTTGCAAAAAGTAAGTGACTAGCTAGAATTGTTCTTAATCTGTCATCCTGCCAGGATCCAAACAGATGGCATAGGGTACTGTCATAGTAGAAAATCAGAAAGATGTCACCCAAAACTCTGTAAACTCTTAAAAACATTAGTTATGAAAAATAAACACGCCATATATTAAATCCAAACCTGGTTCAAACTGGCATAAAATGAAAACATGGTAGGAGTGAAAAGTGATTATTGTTTCAGTGACCAGTCTTGTCTCTGGGGATAATGTAAATTTGAATATGTACACTGAACAAAAAAGTAAAATCATGTTTCATAAAATACTCACTGTGGAGAGTCTGTAAGCACCTACAAGTAATTTCTGACTTCTTTATGAACAGAGTGGTGTGGAAGCTTGAATTCCCTGTCCTAGAAGGCCAGTCACATCTTCACGTCCTGTGCTGTGATATAAAACTGTATTTCAGTAGCACCAGACCTGTACCTAGGTACACAGGCCTGTATATTCCTGTATCTAGGGGCAGGATAAAAAAGCTACAGTTAGACTTTGTTAGCTTAACATGGGTTTATAGATATGTGACCTGATGTTCCAGGGAGTTAAGAAGCAGCATAGATAATTTTGGGTCAATTTTTGACCCAAAAAGCTCAGAATGATTTTGCAGAAGATAGCAATAATGCTTTGGGTATCTGTCACCGTGAGTGAATACAAGTTTGAATTTCACTTTTCAGCTTCCATTATGTTCTCTAGAGGCCAAAGAAGGTAAACTGCAGTTGGTAAACAGTCTGGTTTTCTTGAAGATGATGATTGGGAAATGTACAGTTCCATCATTACAGCACACTAAGTACATGTGATTCCTTTCTCTGCCAGCCACACGCTTTCCTACCAATAAAACCCCACAACTATAAGAAGAAAAACAGCAACTTACTATTTGAAATTCTCAGTGTAAAAGTTGTGTCTGTCCTTTGTGCTAGGAGTCAGAGAAGCTGGAAACGATCAATGCGGAGTTGAAAGCCCAGATCGAGGAGCTGAAGAATGAGAAGCAGCATTTGATATACATGCTAAATCTGCACAGGCCCACGTGTATAGTCCGTGCACAGAACGGAAGGACACCTGAAGATGAAAGAAATCTTTTTATTCAACAGATCAAAGAAGGCACATTACAAGGTTAAGTGATACGGCAAACATGGAAATATTTATAATGTTTTTAACAGCTACCAGAATCCATGGGGGAGTCTGACATAATGTGTAGGATTCTATTAGTCAAGAGCCTTTAGGAAGGGCAGATTGCTTTCATAAGTGGAAAGAATCATTTTGGCTTGACAGTGATTCTTGCCCTTGGAAGGTCTGGTCTCAATCAAATTGAAGAGCCTTCTTCCTGAAACGTAGGGTTTGCACCTGTCATACTTGCTGTTCCTAGGAGCTACAGACAACAGCTTCTGAAGTTTTAGCTCTCTGCTAGTATACAGTATCTGCACTCACGAGGCTTGTGCTAGAACACTATGACTTCCAGCGATGCTCATGGTACAGACAGCTGTGCTGGATGGACACTACTCTTCCTTGTTGCTGGTAGGGAAAGAAGATTGAGTATTTTTGAATTTCCAGGAGGATGGTTTCTGGCAGAATGTACTGATGTGTAATGTTGCATTCTAACCTAACACACACACACAAAAAAACCCTGTAGTTCCAACGAAGCTTTGTCATTTTTTTCACAACGCTCATGTGGGGTTTTTTTGTGACTCATCTCAGTGACTGAATTTGAAGGGTCTAGTAAGTGTGACAAAGAAATGTTTCTTGCAAAACATCTATGTGGCCTAGCTTGTATTTTATGAGCTATCACCCCAGATACTACCCCTTGGGGACTACAATTTTTCCTTGAATTGCTGAAGAGCTTGTACCATCACTTACTGACTTGGTGAATTGAACCCACTGAATTGGAAAGAGGAAACTAACTATGCAGGGGTATTGACAGAGGTTTTGCTCAAGTAAAGAATTGCAGGAGTGAATTCCAGACTCCTGAATCTTGAAAATAATAATTATTTTTTTAATTCATCTAGGATCTAATCCTACAAGCCTTAATTCGTGCTATTACCCCTCAGTCACAGAAAAGGTTCCATGGATTTCAGTGGGTCTGCTCATGCAGATAGCTCTTACAGGCATAAGAGCTTGGTAAAGCTTTTTCCATTCTGGTCAGGATTATTTCCTTTTGCCAGGTGACTCAGAGGGAAAAAATATGATTGTAGCTACTTTTGTTTTACATTTGGGTGGCAATTACAGTCAATCAAAAGTGTTACTTAAAATCGAAAGGAGGCAAGAGTTTTGATGTAGTGAATAATTGTTTAATTTTTTATTAAATACTAACCTTGGATGTTTCTGAACTGGTAGAGGAGCTGCTGGACAAAACAGTTGGAGCTATGAGTGTTGAAATTCTGATGTTTCTGTGAAATTCTCAGATCGTTTATTTCTATAAAATATACCCTTACAATTTTTTGTAAAAGAAAATACTATCCTTATTTATCACTAATATCATAATGAGTAGAGCTAATAAATACTGCGAGCAAGATAAAACTGAAAACACAAGTGTTGCGCTGTCTTTTTACTTTTATCTCTTGGTGTTTAATATTATATATTCCTAAACTTCACTAGTTGTATTTGAGACACCACTATTAAAATCATTAATCCTTCATCTTTTTTTTGAAGATGAGGCATCGAGTGTCTTAAATGATTGGGTGCAGATATTGTACCTTCCAAAATTCTGTATCTCCATCAGTGGTGTCTGACTGTTCAATGTCACAATTTAAACAAAGCAGAATACAAGTGGAGCTTACAATGCATAATATTTTACACCAGTTCCACAGTGTTGAAATTGTGTGTTTGTTCTAAAGGCTAAACTTGAAGATACCTCAGCCATGAGCTTCTTACCCTGCAAGTCTCTCATGTGTGCATCACATATCGTACCTGGTCCTCATATGATTGTTATATTCTGCAACAGAACTATTTAGTACCATTTCCTGAGATCTGGATATATTGTAATGTCCTATATCACATGTTAAAGGTATGTACTTCATGTATCTGAAAAGTAAATGTATTACAAAGATGATATTATAGGTCCAGTTCTGTCTTAAAGAATCCATGATCTTTCTGTATATTGGAAGGAGGTTCCATTGACTTCAGTGAGAGTTTTTTTCATGTCCTGTAAGCAGAGTTTGGAGCCTCTGTGGCAACTTCTCTGGCTTCAAAGGCAAGTTCTACATGTAATTGGGCCAGCTGTTTACCAGAAAAGAGATATACATGGAGTGTGTACAATAAACTTGTCAAACAATGTTCATTATTTGACTTCTGTAATGTGGAAATACAAAACTAAGGCATCACCCCAGTATCGTCCACCTTGGCTTTGCTTTTTGCCTCTCAAATACCAGCAGACAAGGCTGTTTGTCTCATAATTGGTTATAAAGTGTTACCACAGAGACTATAATGACAGAATTCATGTGGAAGGAAGCTTAGGGAATTTGTATGGTTGCTTTTAACCATATCGCCGGTGACGCAGGCGTCATGCTTTTGTTGCTGGATCTTATTTACTCGGCATGCCAAATGTTAATATGGTACCACTACTATTGTCAGGAGATAATCTATTTTATTTCTTTACATGTGCAGTCATAGCTGCTCTGTATTGCGTTTGTATGTGTGTGTGTGTGTGTGTGTGTGTGCGCGTGCTCCTGCACGCTGCTCTGGAAATGATGGTACTCAGGGTCACTTGACTGTGCCCAGGAAAAGAGTGCTTACACAGCTACACAGGAATGGTATGTTGCATGAATTTTCTCAAAGTATACTTTATTCAGGAGAACCCTTAAAATGCATTAAAAAGCAGTTTGTTTTCTATTCTCAAGTTTGTTTTGATACTTTAATAAAAAAGAATTAATATATATTTATTCACGTGTCATTTCATTCATTCTACGTGTCAAGGTCCAAAAGCAACTTCATTCTCTTAAAACAACACTGAGATATTAAAAAGCAAACACTCTTTACAGGTTTGCAACAATAAGCATCTTGTAAAGTGAAACTGGTACTGTTCACTGCTTGTCAAGGTACAAACAAAATCTTGTTATTGCAAGGTTGATTGTGAATTCCAGGCTAACTTCTTATTTGTGGCCTAGAGCTTAGATTAAAGGACTGGAAAATAGAACTCCTAAACCTTTCCTAACGTTGCAACCAACCAGCTGATAGTTATATCAACTTTCTGAGTCCCTAATGAGTTTAATGCTTTTGCCACAGTGAAGCCTTAATATCTCTGGATTGCTTTCTATAATTACATGGAACATACTAAGGAAGTATGGCACGATTAGGGCTTTGGTTTTTTTCTCTGTCTCTGTGTATTGGTGTGTCTGGGGAGAAACATGAGGAAAGATGAACAAAATGTTCCCTCCTGCTTTTCCAAAACTGAGTATCTACACACCCAGACAGAAGTCCCTGTGTTTTGACAGCCGGTGATGTGGACAAAAACTTTTGGCTTCAGTCCATTGCAAGCAGTCATAACTTGTAATACAGAGGCCAGATAGAAGGCCAGGAGCTCCAGCGATCAGGAAATCCATTGCTCTATTGCAAAATCCAGTTAAAAATATCATCTGCAAGGAAGATCTAGGCTACTCTGAGCTTGGAAATGTTCCTTTTTGGTCCATCCATTTACAGTTGTGCAGTCCCCATAAGTATATTCACCCTTTTGTGCGTTCTCCTACAGCTGCTGTCAAACTTTGCTTTTGAATACCCAGTACCACACTAAATTGGCAAGCATAAAATTATCTGCCTGGCCTGGTTTAGAAAACCTTATCAAGAAAATTAGGGCTATGATTTCCTGAACTGGTACTTTAAATATATATATATTTTAAGTGGCATGAGTTGAAAGCATGAAACCTCCATTGGTCTCTGACATATTCCTAATAGCATAGTTGGTATTCCTTGAGCAATTATATGCCATACCTTCTCCTCAGGTCTTGTTCTAGATGCTAAATCTCTGTTTTCAGCCCATGTAGACCTCAAATCATGCTGAGCTTTACACTGTACTTTGACAAGGAGCATCTTCTATTTCTTTTCTAGTTCTTTCCCTGATATGAATGAATAAATAGCAATATTAAAAGTAGGTAGAGACAATGATTTATACAAGGCTGCAAATGTTTAATGAAACTGAATGGCAACAAATTTAAATCTACAATAACTTTTCTATCTGGTCCCATTAGCATTTGAAGTTGCTGATTAAAGGGATTGTTTTGCTAAAGAAACTGGATGATTTGTGAGCAATGAAAATAAAAGCGTACAATTGTTTGTCACAGGCAAAAGAGTTTTGAAAATAAAATCTACTTCGTCTTAGGAAATTCTCAAATCCAGGATGATGACTGTATCTCACATCCATTTTCCTTGCTGGTTTTGGTTTCCCTGCCTCCTCCACTCCAGCACAGTTCTGGTCTAGGTACAAGTCTCACTCACGATGGCCATTGCCAGGTTTCCATGTTTGCCCAGTGCCCCCAGCTGGAGGCCCTGAGAATCACCCCGAGATTAAATGTGCAATAGTATTAATTAACATAATTACTTTCTAACAGTCTTCATTAGTTTGTAATTACACCAATAGAATATTTTCATTTCTATAATAGATACCATTCCTTTTTAAGTGTAGTTATGATAATGAGTGACAGTAATTTTTAAGAATCCTGTTGTTTAAAATTCATTTCCTTAATGGACACTCTGAGTCAGAACTGCTGACTCTAGGGATAAAAATAGTTATTTGCTAATTTTCAGTGCTATTAGATCTTCAAAGCCATCACAGTTAAAAAGAGAATACACTGGAATCTATTCTTAATACAGCATCAGTTCTTGCTGCAAATATTTACTATTGCTGACAGTGATCCATTAACCACAAAAACCTCTAACCTAATGATTTTCAGACCCCAATGTAAGCGTACTAGAGCTGACACTCAGAAAAAATTATTAGATCTATGAAATGAATAAATAGAAAATGGGACCAAACTGAGAGAATTGAAGCTGGAATACTTTTCCTCCTTTGAGAATTTAGCATCTTTATATTTGTAGACTCCGCCAAAGTAATTGGTGCACGACCGTACCCATTTAGTGGGAATGCCCACGCAGCAAATAGCAGTGGGGAATGGCAATATTTTATATAAGCTAGCTCAGTGCTGGGAACATCCCAGCGATGACAGCAAGAATCTCAGCGCAGGCTGATTGATGCCAGCGGGAGGATGAGCTCTCCGTGCGGCCGGAGCTCGGGCTGCTGCCGCCATCTGAGGTGGCTCATCCAGAGCCGGCTCGGGGCTCGTTCTGTTCCCCAGGTTAGCCCGGCACGTAGCTGCCTGCATTCCAGCTGAGCAGCTCCACCAGCTCGCTCCGAGGGCCCACCAGCCCAGCTCCCTTCCTACAGCTCTGATCAAAAGCAGCTGTCCAAGGAAGAATAAGAACAGGGAGAGTATGCTTCCCCTGGGTGCTTTCCCACACCAACTATTTTCAGCTGGTGAGTCACACAAGCTTTCCATGAATTCCTTAGGTAGTACCCTTCCACAAATCTTTCTGTCAAATGTTTTGACCAGTTTCTCATCCACAGTACCAGCATCTGCAGGAACTTCTGGTAGCAAGTTCCATAGGGCTATCACCACTTAGGAGAAAAGAGTTCCTTTTTGTTTGACCCTGTTCCCAGTAATCTACTTGTCCTGGCCTAGGCGGTATTTTTTTTTCTTTTATTTCTTGGTTGTTTTTTGAATTTTTTTTGTTTTGTTTTGTTTTGTTTGTTTGTTGGCAGCCATTTTACATCCTCGATTATTCTTCTTACCCATTTTTTTTTTCTGGGAAAATTGTGGCTTTTCCTAAGACAAAAAAACCCCTTTCCCTAACCATTTCCTCACCCTTTAACATAAAAGAACTGTAACTACATGTAGTATTCAACTTGTGGTCAAGCTGTGGATTGGTACAGAAGAATCTTGATGTTCACTGTCCCTTTCCTAAGAACTCCAGAAATTAGGTTTGCAGTTTTGATGACTGCCCAGTGTTAAGTCTCACACAATGCAACAATCTATCATAATCCCAAGATCTCCTTCCTGAGCAGCAATGACAAACTCAAGCCCAACTCTTCATAAACGATGCTAGGACTGATTTTTCCTATATACACTACCTCGTGTTTACTTACATTGAATTCGATCTGCCATTTTAATTTCCAAAATGTAAATATAAAGTCTTCCTTCCAGTCTTCTGAAACTGCCTTTTCCCATCTTTCCTGAGTAAAGTTGTACCATCATCAACCTTCTTGCTACATTATTCAGGCTCTTACCAGATCATTTGTGAAAGTGTTGAGCTATGCAGATCCCAGTAGAGTTTCCTGTGGAGCATCACCGGATGACCCGCCCCTCACGGGAAAGTTCATAGCTTAGTTTTACTCTCTTTTCTACCTTTTAATCACACATAGGCATTTTCTCTATTCATAACTGTTCTGTTTCTTGAAATAATTATTTGTTGAATGAATTTACTGAAACCTCTTTAGAGGTGTCATAAAATGCACCTACTGAATCTCCCTAATCCACATATCTGGAACCCTTTCCAAGAACTCCAGATGTGCCTGTAAGCCTGAACTAAATTTTATAAAATCCATTCCAACTCTCTTCAAGTATTTATCTAGGTACCTACTAATTGATAGTTCCCTTATCTTAATTCCCATTAACTTGCCTGATCAGATTACAGACCTATAGCTCCTTGGATTCTCCTGGAACCTTTCATAAAGTTTGGTGGCATATTTGCCACACTCCAGTCCTCAGATACCAACAAACATTAAGCCAGAGTGACAGTGAGAGTGTTATGCATTATTTTTAGTATTTCAGCAATTTTCTTTTTCCATTTTGTTTGAGCCTTTTACTGAAAACTCATTTGGTTAGTGCTGATTCTTCTCAAAAACTCAACCTATACTTCAGTTTCAGACAGATCCTCTGCTTGTTTTCTTCCCTTTGCCCTGTCCTGGAGAGGGTTCTGGCTGGGGAATGAGCTCTATAACTTCTGCTTCCCAGCCCTCTGAGTGCTCCCTTTGTACCCTGATCATCAGTTCTCACTAGACTTTCTAGCAGGGTAATTATTACTAATACATCTGAAGGGTGATTTAGTGTTCTTTTCAGTTCCTTTAGACACTTTATTCCCCCAGCTTTCCTCTGACAGGTTTCTGCCCTACTGCCATCTCCTGATTGTCCACTGCAATGGGGTCTTCATCATCTTTAATCACATTTGAAGCTTTTAGAGTCTGTCAGCTACTCCAAGATTTTCTGTGGCATTAAAGAGTCATTACACATCTAATTATCAGATTTTAATTCCTGCCATGCTGTGTGACTTAAATACACAAACTACCCAATGCCTCAATTCCTCCATCTGAAAGACAAGGGTAATAACCAATATCATTCTTCCTACCCTTTCTTCATCCCAAGGAAAATAAAATCCCTTGCTTTTGAAGGATGGGCCTTTTGAACAAGCCTTATGAAGATTCACAAATTTTGTTAGAAAGCTCCTGAACAGAAGAGTAAATTTTATTGCCATGTGAAACCATTCAAAGCACCAGTAATTAATGGTACTCTACTCAACCCCAGGAAAACTTACAGTGTTTTGGGGTCTTTTCGGTTAGTGTTGGGTGTGTGGTGGGTGTTTGTTTTCTTTTATTATTCTTTTTTGTTCATTTGTTTGTTTGAGTTTGGGAATTTGGTAGGGGGGGTTTGTTCTTTATGTGTTTTACACTTTCTATCTTTAACAGCAATATGGACACCACAAGTGTAAACAATCTATGAACTAAATATGCCTTAAAAGATAAAAGAATCCTCTGTATAAAACAAATAGAACATCAGTTACCCAGGTTACAGTACAGTTACAGGCTATTTTGTAACCTAAGTGGAAAAATGTACATTTGGCCAATTTTCCTGCCTCCAAAGGATTTATTTTACATGCAGAATTGCCCACGTGTAGAACTAAAAGAGTTCAGTCAGAGTTCTCCTGGACACCCAGAAGATGCTTTTCTGTGAGGGAAGAGCACCTGTGCCTTGGATGCTGTTATCCAAACCACTACCACAGTCCAAAGTCTCAATCCATTGACAATTGCATGGTTGAGAGGTGAGATGAGAACAGGAATTAGTTGGGAACAAGTAAATGTACAATAATCCCTTGGCTGAATGAAGTGCAGCTACCTTTTGTTGGCTAAAACCAGGATTCTTTCTCACCTGGCTTGGAGAAGCACAGCCCTCTGATGCTGGCATGGTGAGAACTTCCCCTCTTATTTTATTCTACTACAGCCTTCAAAACTGGATCACACAGGGCTTGTAATTCCCACATTTGTAGCTAACCCCCATGGGTTTATCACACTTTCTCCAAGCCCCACATCTGATGGTGTGAGATCCTCATTCCTCATGACTGTAGAAAAACACTTAGAAAAATTACTTGTATATACTAATTTCAGAAGCCAATAGAAAATAAAATAAATTTAGTGTATTGGACTGTTCACATTTCATGTTTAGAATCAAAAGTTCTGCTTTGTTTGTTTGTGCATGGGTGTGTGTCGAGTGTCTTTGTTTGAATGTCTGAGCTTGGCCACACCACATTTCCCCGTTAGCAGTAAAACAATCTATGGACAGAGAAAAGGGTGATTAGAGAAAGCAGTTATCTGTGCTAATTCTGAAGGGTTTACCAATACTGGGCTCAAAGAAAGAAACCTTTAAAATTAGTAACAAAAGGAAAGAGATATTAATTTAAAAAAAAAAAAATTATCAGCTTTTCAAGTGATACCATGCTTCTCTGCATCTAGCAAAAAGCACCAAGAAGCATTCTGTTTATCTCTTGTTACTTTTATCTGAGTTTCTCCAAAGCATTTTTTCTCCCCTACCTCCTGTGCACTGACACTTCCCATCTTTCTAGGAGTCGATACTCAAATGAACAGAATGTTACAAAACTGGTTTATGGCACACAGCAAAATAGTTCCCTTAAAGAGAAGGGAAACTATTCCACAGGAAGCTAAAGCAAATATTAAATTGCACAAACACTTATTCAAAAGGAGGAAATGCTACCAAAGCCTGGCCACACAAACCTAGTACAATGTCCATGGACAGCAATAAGTGCATCAGAGAAGTACACAGAACAGAGGCAGAGGACCATTTTCTATCTCTTCCCAAAAATATAGTGCCATCATTTAAACCCATTTAGAGATTGGTGGTTTTTTTCCCCAGGTACTTTAAGATGTATTTCATTGTCTCATTATCCAAATTGCTTGCATAGTCCCCCACCAGCATTCATAATTGTTTAACAATTTCCTAAAGCACAGGAAAGATCATTCTGGACACCACTTGCTCAGAAACAGCAATGCAAATATGGGAAATGGATTCCTTCTGAAAGCCAACCTGTCACAAACAAAAGCAGAAAAAAATTAAAAAATTAAATTCTTTCACAACTGACCCCTTCACTCTAAATATTCACAGACACTGAATGCACTGTAGGATTCTTTTTTCTTTGCCAAGCCTCTAGTTCTGCTGCTCACAGACATTTAATCAGTGTTGTAGCTGCTGAGAGCCTATCCAGCTATGTCTGGCATTCCAGACTGCTCCTTAAGTAGTAAGGCATTACTGTACTACTCCTGTGCATGCAAATGAAAGAAGGGCATGAATGCAGGGGCTGGACAAGACATCCTACCAAAAAAAACCTGACAGAGCTGATAAAGAACCTTGAGTTTTAAAGAGAGATTTCGACACCCACAGCCCCCAGACTAGCATGTGCCATCCACAGAGTCATTGTGGAAAAAACATTGGAGTGTGAATTTTTTAAGCAAAACTTCTAAATAAACACACAGCTCCCATGGCACAGCTCCATGCCCTTCCCAGGAAGTCCTTCAGCAGCCTGGTCTGGTGGAAGGTATGCCAGTCCATGGCAGAGGTACTGGAACTAGGTGGTCTCAAATGTCCCTTCCAACCCAAACCCTTCCATGGCTTCATGAAATGTGTGTGTGGTCAAAATAAAAGCCAAGTTAGATCCTGATGGTCAGACAGGCAGGCAGATTCCCACTCAGAGCACATTCCTACAGCTATGGGTGTGTGCAACCACATAGAACAAAAATACAAGTGATGAATCCTGATGTTTGTGCAGGGGCAGAAACAGAACAGAAATTTGGAGTTAGGCAGCAGAGACCTGGAATTATGGCTTAAATCCTTTTGGGGATTGAAGTGCCACTAAGGTGCTTTAGTGCTTGGACTAAAATTCAAGCACTACAGGGTATTTCTAAGTATGGATAAGCGTATCCTTTGGTAAGGGAACAGAAGTTAATGCCCAGTTTCCTTTAAAATGAATTCTGTGTAAAACACTTGGTTAATGTTTTTACATCACCCTAGTAACATGATCAACATTACCATAGAAGCATCTTATATGGAAAGACAGATCACGCTAACCTCATGAAAAGGTAATTCTACTTCTATGACTCATGGCCATAAATCCACACTTGTGGAGTGAAATGGACAGACACCAACCATCCTGAGCTCCCAATGATGTCAGGTTAGTTGGCTATTCAGTATATGTAAATTTGGAAAAAAAAACCCGAACAAAAACAAACCCACAGTACATGTCATACTGAAATTTATAACCCTCCAAAGTTCAGCCTGTTCTGAGCAATTAACACAAAATTACTGCCAGAGCTGTGATATATTAGAATAAATAACTCTTTAAAGAGATACAGATGTTAAATGTGTATGTGCCTTGGAGAGTCATGTTAAACATTTAAAAATAACCTCAGTGATTATTGGTGTGTTTAGATTTTATAAGATCTAGGACTGGCAGAGGACTGTGGTTCTTGTTTTGTACCACACCACATGTGTGATCTGGATTAAATTTACCCACAGTACATGTCATACTGAAATTTATAACCCTCCAAAGTTCAGCCTGTTCTGAGCAATTAACACAAAATTACTGCCAGAGCTGTGATATATTAGAATAAATAACTCTTTAAAGAGATACAGATGTTAAATGTGTATGTGCCTTGGAGAGTCATGTTAAACATTTAAAAATAACCTCAGTGATTATTGGTGTGTTTAGATTTTATAAGATCTAGGACTGGCAGAGGACTGTGGTTCTTGTTTTGTACCACACCACATGTGTGATCTGGATTAAATTTCAGAGGGAGGTCTCTTTTTGTCTCTTGCAGACTTCTGCTTGGTAAGAGTGCAGCGAGCTAAATTCAGAAGCAGGGTAGGAATATGCATCTCCAAAAACTGCATGGGTCACATTTGACAGTGACTAAATAGTGGTACAAACTACAATGCTGGTGTCCAAGAGATGTAAATCGTCAGCTTCAGTGGTTATTCTTCAGAGTATGTGAGATGAGAATCCACCTAAGACAACAAACTGTTCACAGATAGGTGCTGAGCAGAGTGACCTGCACAAATTTAACATGTACAGGTTTTTAAAATGAATACACTGTTATCTGCCTGATGACAAAGAGCAAAGATAGCCATGGCAATAGCAGCCTCAATAACAAGCATTGTNAGAGGGAAATAAAACATTTCTTTTGCATTCTGTCTTTCTGGATAAGCAGAACTTGGAATTATTACAGTAAAGGGTAAGAGAAAGTAAAAAACTACAGTTTTACCTCTCTGGCTCTTTTCCAGCCCTAGCTTTATGGTAGCCTCCCCTCCTACTCTGGGCCCCTACCTCTCTACCCAAAACACAAACCACCTGCACATATATCAACCAATTCTCTTTCCTGCAGCTCCCTAGACTCCCAGCTCAGCCTAGTGTGTAACCAGTTCCTCCAAACTCAGTCACATTTCCCAGTGCTGCCCTCAGCATGTGCTCCATAGGTTCTGCAGGAAGGCTGAGTTCATGGTTACCAGCAATTATTTCAAAAGCACCTCATGTCCAGCCTGTGGTGACATGGATAACTAACAGAAGAGTTTAAGATTTAACAGTTCTCCCCAAAAATATAGGTTATCTTCCCTCACTTCTTCCTCCTAAGCATCTTCAGTACACTTGTTTGCATGCTTGCTGAGGGCTGAATTAACTGCAGTTATTGCATTTTATCACGTTCCTCTTTTAGGATTAACTCACACACAATGAGAAACTTACACAATGATATAAGTCATTGTTAAGCTTGTCTCAGTCTTCATTGTAATAAAGCTGCTTAGAAACCACACATGAATTTGTTGCTTTCTTATGCCACCAAACAGCAGACAAGTACAAAGTAATGGGTCATTCTTTGAAGTGCTAAAATCCTGTCTAGAAAAAAACAGACATGGTACCAAGAGTTGCTTCAATTCCCTGTTTATGAGTGAGGACCAAGGAGTTTGATCACGAGGTTGTTCTCCCATTTTAAATGGACAGGAAGCCCAGCCCATGAAGCTTGTTGGGAGATCTACAGTATTCCACACATTCTCATTCAGTAGGACATCTCATAACTAAGACTAAAAACTGTTTTGTTTTTAAATAGAAAAAAACCACTCTTAAAAAGTAATTAGCAAAGGAGTCTGTTTCAAATTTCTGGCACTAAAAACCTATTGCTATTGTTTTACAAAACCAGTTTTAGTTTTCAGTAAACTCTAATTGCCACATAACTGTTCCCACTGGACATGGGTGAACAAACCCCTGTAATGCAAGGCTTCACCAGGAGCAAGCAGCCCACTGAGGTTGAGCTCTGCTTCTTAAGCCAAGGAATAGACAGGAATCTTCCTATTACCTCATCTTTCGTCAACCTGTTAAGAAACAAACAAAAGCAAAGTTATGCCCTTCGGCATTTCAAAAAAATTCTGATCAATCTGGGCTTTAATTGGAGTATCTGTGGTTTAGTTCATCTCCCAGAAGAAGGTTTAATTCTCTTTCTAGTATGTAACTGAACCTTTCTCTTGACTGTAAGTTTTTAGATGGTTACACAGAGCTAGAGAGCCCAAATCATAGATTTTTGATTAGTAAACAATTGGTTCATAGAATCAAGGAATGGTTTGGATTGGAAGGGACCATAAAGATCATCTAGTTCCAACCCCTGTGCCCTGGGCAGGGAAACTTCCCACTAGACAAGGTTGCTCTGAGCCCCATCCAGCCTGGCCTTGAACACTTCCAGGGATGGGAATTGTTCCATCCACAGCTTCTCTGGGCAATCTGTTCCAGCATCTCACCACCCTCACAGTAAAGAATTACTTCCGCATATCTGATCTGATGCTATCTTCTTTCATGGAAACATAGAATCATCAAGGTTGGAAGAGAGCTTCCGGATCATCCAGTCCACCCAGCACCACCACTGTAACCACAAAACCACATCAGCCAGTGCCAGATCCAGACACCTCATGAACACCTCCAGGGATGGTGACTCCCCCACCTCCCTGGACAACATATTCCAATGCCCAACGACCCTAACAGCAAAGTTTTTTTCTAATATTTAACCTGAATCTCCCCATTTTTAAGTTTAAGGCCACTCCCTCTTGTTGTCTCAGTGTAGGTACAGCAGCAGAGACCGATCCCCACCTCACTGAACTCCTTTACTGAACAGAGTACTCGAGTTTAAAGCCATTGCAGCTTGTCCTATCTCTACCTGCTCCAGCATAACATCCCTCTCCACCTGTCTTGTAGCCCCTCTTTAGGTCCTGGAAAGTGAGAGCCAGAGCCTTCTCTTCCCCAGGCTGAACAAACCCAACCCCCTCGGCCTGTCTGCATAGCAGAGGATCCCAGACTTGTCAGGACCGATTTGCCCTTAGTGAAGCTGTGCTGGCTGTTGCAAATCACCTTATTTTCCATGTGCTTTAGCACAGCTTCCAGGAGGATCTGCTCCATGATCTAGTCAGGCACAGAGGTCGGGCAGACTGGCCTATAGCTCCCTGGATCTTCCCTTTTTTAAATCGGGGTTATGTTTCCCCTTTTCCAGCCAGTGGGAACTTGATTGGACTGCCACAATTTCTCAAGTATGATGGATAGTGCTTAACCACTTCCTTCAGGATGTGCAGATCAGCTGCCACGGACTTATGCACCTTCAGGTTCCTTAGACTGTCTTGAACCAGAACTTCTCCTAGAGCAGGCAGTTCCTCATTCTCCCACTCCCTGAAAATCTGGATTTGTTTTCCATTAAATGCTCAGAGGTAGACATTTCTTCATAAAGAGATGCAAGAGGATTCTCTTTGACTCTACTGTTGTAAATTTCCATTTACCTAATACAGCAAAACAGAGAACATTATTTTACCAGAATAAAAAACAAGACAAATGATGGCAAATATCCCCTGCAGAGACATGCCAGAAATCCTTATTAAATTGAATGATTCAAGAAACGGAAGTTTGGCTCTGGGGTTTATATCCTACAGTCCTGAGCTGGTAAAGATGGGAAATTTTGCCAAAAAGCTATGAGACTATTTAAGGCAGAGGAAAATATATTCATCTGTTTCTTAAATAGGAACAGGCATAAACAGTAACATAATCTACAGAGAGAAATATAAGAGAAAAGTATTAGAAGAGAAAAATTATTTCAGGCCCCTCTCAGAAATTAACATTCCCAGAAGACGATTCTGAGGCGCTTCCCTGAAATACCCTCACTTCTGATAAACCATGGATCAAAATACGCAGTCTGTGGAAGAAGACAGTTTCTTGCATCTCCTTTGACTTTTTAAAGGAAAATAGTCACCATCCACAGGAATGAAGACAGGGAAAGGAAATATTAGGGACTGTGGACCATTAGATGGGGAGAACATAATGTGGAATCACTTCTTTTTATAGGCAACATGAGTGATGAAGGTTTCTGCCCCTAGTAAGACAGATTTCATAAATGACACTGATGCCTGATTTCCAGAGATACAACAAAAGGCAAAATTCAGTTGTTGCAATCTAGTCTTCTACTGATCCTCCAACAGGTGGCTTGGTTCTTGTACATAGTTTGGTCACCCAAACCCAGAAATGCCTAGTTCATACAGAGACTTTTTAACTCACATGTATGCCTGGCACTTCCACTGCTTCAACACAAGCTGGGAGCATGCAACGAGCAGCAGCACAACACTGAGTCACAAAGCTGTGGGCTGTTTCATTTCTAGTAAGGATAATGAGAAATAAGATAGAACCCAAACGTAGGGTTTCTGTCACAGTCTCCTTCTATGAAATGTGGTATTTCCAGCATGTGTTTCTCAATCTAACCACTGGCAGATCAGCTCGTGTGAAGAGCTCAAGGAAGGTAACCAGATACTTGCTGGTTGCATAGTAGGCAACACCAAGCAGAAGTGAAACAAGCTTTCAAATGCACTTTACTCATAGCAGCCCCATTCCTTCTCCCCCACTGACTAAAGACAGGGCGGCACATTAACACTTAATATCCGAGTGTAAGTAGCCTTTCCGTTTCCTCTCCCATCCTCCAAACAACCAGTGCAATTCTCTGAAATGTTATGTGTTTTGCTTCTCAGATGAACTCAGCACTGTGTCAGCAAATGACAAGCACAAGCCCTGGCGCCAAAAAGATGCAGCTATTATGCATGGCTTGGGCAGGACCTTTGCATATTTCTGGCACTAAAATACAAGTCTGTTTTGCGTCATCTGGTTGTGATTCTAGTGTTTTAGCTAATTTGAAACAGCATTGCATTGCAGTACGCTGTGAGGATTTTGGCTCTTTAATGGTAAGCCAACATTAAGCAGATAGTCTACCCACACCAAGGCTGCTGGAATTTCTATTGGAATGAGGATTATTCTCTTGTAACAGTGCTGGTTTTGGCTGCTTGCAGCAGGCTGGGCAAAATCATCAGAAGCAGATCATTAAAGCTCAACACATTCCCAAAAGTCAGACTGAATTGGCTGGGCTGGAAGGCGGTTTTTACATTTTCTATTTTTATCCAATAATAAAAACTTGGTTACTTTGGCCCAGATCCCACAGCAGGTTTCCTTACAGCAGCTCAGGGATATGCACACCTCCCTCATTGGCAGGGAGACCCTCTGCCCCAAAGTTAGGGTGGGTCAGGCCTTGGCCCAAGCTTTCCCTCACCAGGAAGAGGCATTTGGATCATAGAATCATGGAGTAGCTCGGATAGTAAAAGGAGGGGACCTTAAAGACCATCTCATTCCAAACTCCTGCCATGGACAGGGACACCTTCCACTAGACCAGGCAGCTCCGAGCCCCATCCAACCTGGTCTTGAACACTTCCAGGGATGGGGCATTCACAACTTCTCTAGGCAGCCTGTTCCAGTGCCTCACCATCCTCCCAGCAAAGAACTTCCTCATAACAGCTAATCTAAACCTACTTTCTTTTCCTTTGAAGCCATTCCCCCTTGTTTTAGTTTGAATCCATTCCCCCTTGTCCTGTCACTGCCTGTTCTTGTAAAAAGTCCCTCTCCATCGTTCTTGTAGTTTCCCTTCAGGTACCAGAAGGCTGCAATTAGGTTACCCTGAAGCCGTTTTATTTCCGGGCCGAGCAATCCCAATTCTTTCAGCCTTTCCTCGTAAGAGAGATGCTCCATCCCTCTAATCCACTTGGTGGCCCTCGCTGGACTCGGTCCGTGTCCTCCGTGTGCTGGGGACTGCCGAGCTGGACAGCACTGCAGGAGGGGTTGGGTGGAGCAGACTGAGGGGCAGAACCCCTTCCCTCGCCCGGCTGCCCTCGCTGCTTTGGATGCAGCCGGGATCGGTGTCCGGTTCTTCACCGCGGCACCGAAACTCCCTCCGCGCCCCGAGCCTTTCGCTTTCTGCCGCCGCGGGGCCGGGCGGGCGCATCGCCGCCAGGGGACACTGCGGGCACAGCTGGGGGACACTGCTGGGGGGACACTGCGGGGGGACACTGCGGGCACGGCCCGGGGACACAGCGGGCAGAGCTGGGGGACACAGCGGGCACGGCCCGGGGGACACTGCGGGCACACCCCGGGGACACGGCGGGGGGACACTGCGGGCACGGCCCGGGGACACTGCGGGCACAACTGGGGGACACTGCTGGCACGGCCACCGCCCCCGCGGCGGAACACGGCGGCTCGAGTGTCCCGGCCCGGTCCCACACAGCCCCGACAGCCCGGGAGAAGAGGCCGCAGCCCCGCCATCAGCCCCAGGGGAGAGCGGGCGTGGGAGGCGCTGCTGCCGGCCCCGCTCGCCTCCTGCCCCGGGACAGCGCAGCCCGCACACCCGGCTGTGCCTGCCGGGGGGCTCTGGCCGGGTGTCCCGGGGCTGCTGTGGGGATGGCACCCCGGGAACACCCGCAGGAGCGGCGCGGGAGCGCACGGACTCGGGCTGCACGTCCCGGCGCGGGAGCTGCAGGCGTGCCGCGCCGTACCTGCCCGCGCTGTGGCACGCACGGGGACTTCCCCTGCTCTCGGCCAGCCCGGATCCAGTAAATGAAAATTCTGAGCCTGCTAGTTATCTGGATGGGGAGTCCCTGACGGCAATTTATAGGCTGTATGTTGTGACTAACGATCAGCGGGTCACCGGGATTTTCTGAAGGCTTTCCGGTATTGCCCGGCAAGCTGCCTAACGAGAACGGAACACGAAGATGACAGCGGTGACAGACAGCAAAAAACTCTGTGTCCATGGAGCCTATTCCACTGCATGGGTAAGATACCAAAATGATTTGTGAGATACCGAGCATCTCCGATGATAGCTGCGCAGTCATTGCTGTGGGCACACACTGAACAGAAGCTGTGGACAAGAATTACAGAATAACTGCTAGCCCTGAGCCAACACCTTTAACGTGTGTCCTCAGAGCACGCACAGAAGCACCAGCTCAAATCCTTCGAGTGGGATGGCCATCAAAGCAAACACCGACTTTAACAGCACAAGGATTGCTACACACCGATCTTGCCAAAGCCACAAAACTGAAGACACTGCACAGTTGTGCAGTTTCCACTCTAGCACTGTTCCAATGTAGCCCTGAATAAGAAAAAAACTTTATTATTAGCTCTGGTGCTCAGCAAGGGTAACTATCCCATCCTGTCAATTCAACTGCATTACTTCCCACACGGAGGTTTTTCATTTATTGCACACTGCATTGTGCCACACACACTTGAGCTTGGGCTTATAGGTGCACTCAGAGAGCAAGCATGCACAGTGATTCTATAAGCAACCCAGAAGACAGTATGTGTAACAAATCACATCATCTCTTCGTAGTCACTTTAGTACAAAGATTGGAGGCAGCTCAAGGAATAGCTTGATCATTATTAAACAATAATATGGTCTGCAGACTCTGCTATAGAACTGGAAACTTCTGGCAAGAAGGGAGCAACAAACATCTCCAAGGTCATCTTGACCGGAGTGGCTTCCCACAGCTTAAGCCACATTGTCTTTGAAATGATGACCAAAGAAATATGTAACTGCTTTTTAAAAGCAAGCTTGTAAACTCACTAACACAATGGTTAAACAGAAAAACATTACCCCAAATCATTGTCTCTCATTTGGAAGCAGAATGTATTTCATATCAAGAGCAATTTCTATTTTAACAGCTTTATCTTAATGCTTTTAGTATTTTACATGTACAGCTACTTGTGCAATCTGTACCAAACATTTCATTCACTGCTTTTCAGTCAATGCTTGGAGTTCCCTTAGAGGGACACATAAATCCTGGACTGCACTGATCTCGCCTACGCCACAAGAATAACACACACTCAGGGGCTAAAGCACTGTCCCTCAGGGCAGCAAGCTTGGTGTAAACTCTGGAAGGATTCCCTAGGCATTGCTTTCCATGTGATTGTTTCAGACCCTTACACAACATCATAGAGGGCAAGTCCTAAAGGAATTTGTACTAGCCAAATGGTTTTATTTTGTACATGAGTATCCCTGAAAAGAATCAGAGAGAACTCAAATATGGGATATGTAGGGGAAAGTACACATGATTCTGTAAAAACACTTAGTATTCTGAGTGCCTTTTTGGGGAGCTAAACGTCACCTGAGAAAATTGTTAATGTTTTGCAGCTCCCAAGGGAATAGTGTGGAACATATTCTTGCACGGCATAGACTTGTGTCTCACCTGGGAGCCCTGACTCATTGCTTGGGTACATTGTTCTGTACATCAGATGCTGTGTAAGACATGATTTTTCCACTGGGCATTATGCAACTTCTTCTGTAATAAAAACTGCGTGAGGAAACTACAAGAAGCTCTCAGTTCCAAATGTGCTTATTCCATTTTATTGGTGCTGGCAAACCTTTCTGCAGAGTGGCATATGGATGGGCTGCCTATCCTGCCTGATTCATGGGATTCAAATGCAGTGTGCATATTGTGATCACACTACTGCAAACGCTACTTTAGGGTTTTGAAATGCTGTGAACAATTATGAAGGGTAATCTCTTACTGAGTATTGCAATTGTACTGTTATAGCAAGTATTAAAATAGAGGTGAAAAGGGTTTATCACTTAATGCCTTCTCTTGAAGAAACAATTTTCTTTGAAAACAAAGCTGTTTGTGACATCCAGAGGTTCCCAACATACCAAAGAAGACAACGACCATAAAAAATATCTCCATATATGAAATAAAGAAGTCATCATTCTAATCACAGGAATAGTTCCAGATCTCCACTTTGCTTATTGCCAAAGGGAAGTGGAGAAGGAAAGGAATTTTTTCAGGTTATTACATCTGAATCAAAAAAGCTCCAGAGGAACATGAACCATGAAGAACACATCTCTGAGAAACCAGCTAGTTCAGCCTGGAGGAGGCTGAGGGGAGAGCTCATTGTGGTCTTCAACATCTGCATGAGGGGAAGAGGAGGGGTACTCATCTCTTCTCTTTCATGACCAGTGATGGGAAATGTCATGAAGCTGGGTCAGGGGAAGTTTAGGTTGGATATCAGNAAACAAAGCTGTTTGTGACATCCAGAGGTTCCCAACATACCAAAGAAGACAACGACCATAAAAAATATCTCCATATATGAAATAAAGAAGTCATCATTCTAATCACAGGAATAGTTCCAGATCTCCACTTTGCTTATTGCCAAAGGGAAGTGGAGAAGGAAAGGAATTTTTTCAGGTTATTACATCTGAATCAAAAAAGCTCCAGAGGAACATGAACCATGAAGAACACATCTCTGAGAAACCAGCTAGTTCAGCCTGGAGGAGGCTGAGGGGAGAGCTCATTGTGGTCTTCAACATCTTCATGAAGGGAAGTAAAGGGGCAGGCATCAACCTCTTCACTCTCCTGACCAGTGACAGGACTCAAGAAAACCTGCCAGGAGAGGTTCAGGTTGGGTACCAGGACAAGGCTCTTCACCCAGAGGGTGGCTGGGCACTGGAACAGGCTCCCCAGGGCAGTGGTCACAGCCCCAAGCCTGACAGAGTTCAAGAAACATTTGTACAATGCTCTCAGGCACATGGGTGTGACTCTTGGGGTGTCCTGTGCAGGGACAATGATCCTGATGGGTCCCTTCCAACTCAGGGCATTCTGTGATCCGTGTCAAAGCGGTCAGTTCAGGAGATCAGTGACAACACCACAACCGCCCATCAGCGTCCAAGAGTTCAGCTATTACTAAAGCATGTTAACAAGCCAGCAGAGATATTTATGCAGCTATCAAGTGATAGATGATCTGTCCAGTTTATGTATACAAATGTTGGATGCCAAATGAGAGTTGAAGGGGTTCATAACACAATGTGGTCAGTAGCAAGCACGCCCTCCTTATTCAAGGCATTCCCCAGCCTTTACTTCTGTCTCTCTGCCATAGCAATCTCCCTTCTGTCAGCTGTGCCATGTCTGTTGTTTGCCAAGTCATTCCAAACAGGATCAGGCAACTGTTGCTCAAACAAGGTTCTTTTTTCACAGAAGATTTCTTTTCAGACATCTACAGTTCAATGACCAAGTTTATTACACAGCCTATAAACATTGTGCTGCCAACAGAGGGAGAGCAGCAATATGGGAGAAGGGTAGGAGAGAGAGGTTAAAACCTGCTTTAGTTGGTGTTGCCGCCTGGAAAATTGCATGTGCACCTACTCTCTCGTGCAAAGGATGGGAATTCTAGCCTAGGTAGTTTTCAGAGACAACTAAAGTTCATTTTTCCCTCTGGATGGCTGAAGTCTCTGCCCTTTCCCTTTCTCTCTCCCCACTCTGAGTAGGAACAGAGCATCTTGGTTGAAACCCTGGCGGAAGGGCATTCGCTAATGACAAATACCACTGACCTGAGGAGTAGAGAGAAGCAGGTTTCACCCTGCCATTTCTCACAAGATTAAAACCAAAACTTCTGACTCTTTGACTGCACCAGTAATAAACCACAAGTCAGCATACTATGATGTCTTACCTTAAAGCCTCAGTGGCCTTTCAAGGGAACCAAGACATTTGAGTGAGAACTGAAGTGGGTTAAGCAGAGGTTTGTCCCTTTCTGTCAGTTCTGGTAATCAATGGGCAGAGGAGCAGAGTGACATCCATGCAGCCAAAACTGTGGCTGCTGCATTTACCAGAAGCTATTTCACAGTGCTCTTACTCAGCTGGAATGTACCCACATAAACACCCCTACTGAAATCAGTTTGTAAACTAGCTGTCATCCACACCCATTTTAAAACTCCTTTGTACTGCCAAGATGGCATAAGGGTGGGGTATAGGGAAAAAAAGTGGGAGTGATGTTTCATTTTATTAGTTAAGTTGGTAGGACCACGGTTTTGAGAACAGCAAGGCAAACCATCCAAGCATTTAACAACAGTCGCAGCTGTTTGCAATTTTCCCTAAGATTTTGATAAAATCTAGACTGCAATGTGCAGCTTCACAGCCTGAGTACGGATCTGTGCATGCAAAGCTCTTCT
Organism: Oxylabes madagascariensis; assembly: GCA_013400675.1. NCBI lineage: Eukaryota > Metazoa > Chordata > Aves > Passeriformes > Timaliidae > Oxylabes > Oxylabes madagascariensis. The sequence goes on from VYZR01028757.1 coordinate 65,724, forward strand.
GCCCTCACTGGGAGTATCAGCACCCAATTGAATGAAAATATTTAAATTTGCTAACTGCAGTGTTGTAACAGTAATGCAAATCTTTTTTCGCAATCTAAGAAAGTCCACTTTCATGCCAAATATACATGAATTAAACTTGCCTCACACAATTCCCTGAGTGGACTGAAGGTTGAAAAGAAGTCTGCTCCATTAAACTCCAGAGAATAACCTCCGAGAACTAACCCTGGGTTGCTAATTGAATGACATCAGAAAGCAGCCATCAGCCGTGTTCTGCCAATTTCCTGGACGCTGGAGAGCTTTGTCAAGAGTTGCATTAAATGATCTGTCATCAACTGAATATTAATCTCTCAGTATTTTATTACTCAGACCTAAACAGGGCCTGCTGGAGGGCATGAATTATTGGCAATGGGAGGCAGTAATTACAAAGTGAGGTGTAGTGTAGAAAACATGTGGAGCGGGTTTAAACGGTGTCTGGGGGCCGTTTAATATTGTGCTGGCAAACATTGCATGCAACAAAACCATTTGAGAGAGAAGAGATATAATGCAGGAATCCAGTCTCTAAATAACAAAAAGGAACTCCAAAGCAGAAAATTACATTTTTTTTGTTTCTCACATTAAGGCATAACCCTCCAGGCTCTGCTCCTGTAACAGAGCAGTAGGTTCTGCCAATACCTTATGGATGTGCCGAGTTTCTTGAATGCTGCAGGACTGGACACATTTCTTAACACATACTAATTACTATAAATGAGATGTCATATTCCATGGCCTGCCTTTTGGGTGCCATGTGGCTGATGAGAGTCTTGCTGAACCCAGTGGTGAAGGGGATCCAAGCAAAAGCAGAGGAAATTTGCACTATCTGTGCATAACATGAGTGTGACTCTGTTGTAGCTAAGAAAATATTTCAGTGCAGAGAAAACAAAATCCCAATGCATTATTACAATTGAAATGTCACAGCCTGAGCCAAGCATGAACAGACACAATGTATTCTTAAGGGATGATAAGGAAAAATATGAATCAAAGCACACTCATACAGAGGATCAGCTGTCACAGGCAGGACATATGGCTGATAAAAAGATAAGAGGCTTTGGAAAGCATCACTGAATTATTAGGAAGCCTCAGTCCATGAAATAGAGAACCAACCAAGGTTACACAATACAGCCTGATGTTCCCACAGCCATCATTATTGCATGAGAAAGCATGAGTAAAAGCAGAGGAGTTTTGTTCAGGTGTATCAGGGCATGGAAAGACCAGGAAAGTACTGGAGCATTTCCCTGAATTGCTGCTCAGTGCAACAACTCCCTTGCCTTGAAGAACTTGTATTACTAGGTAAAATGGGCAGATACTGCTGGGAAGAGATATATCTAACCTGATAAATGACAAACAGAAATGCCCCTTGCAAAGTATGATGGACCTAAATGAAGAACATTTGTTTATTATACAGGAGTTGAAAATGCATAGCATAAAAGAGAAAAAAAAGAAGTCACTATTGTTAGGGAAATTGTAATGCTCCTGAGCACAAAAAGTAAAGACTCTGCATATCAACTTGGGATAGAATTTTGCTTTCTCACTCACTGCTATTTTTAATTTACATTCAGTAACTGAATCGCTGCTCTCAAAATGTTACTGTTTCCTATAAAACACTGTTTCTGTATAAAACAAGGAGCAGATGTGCAATGATATTTTATTAAGAAATATTGTTTATTAATAATTAATAAATATTACTTTAAGAATGCAACAGTTTAATATCCTTGTGATATCATTTGTGATAGTGTATTCCCAAATTTTTGAGAGCAAACCAAGAAAATGACAGCTAAGAATCTCTGCATAAGCATCTGATGTCAGATACTGAAATAAAAGTGAAATTGAAAACACATCATCTCGTTTTTCTTTTGAATATATACACCTGATACTTAAAAAGTAAAATAATTTAATTTTCCTGAACATTATAAAATGTACAACTTGTTGCCAAAGTAATTAACTACAAATGAATGTCATTTTGTGAATTTATAATTGGGGGTGTACAGAAAAAATCCCCAAACAGATAATGATGGGAAACCAGTTAGTGGAAACTGTGGGAATTTTTTTCATGTGACTATTTGGAGCTTTGCAAAATATCAATCAAAATGACATAAAAAGCTGATAATCTAATAATTTAGGGTGAAAATATTTTGGTTACACAGTCTCTTAACACAACGGTAAAAATACAGGTGTGTTCACACGTGAGCGTCATTCAGGTTTTCTCACAAAAAGCCTGACTGATTATGTACTTTTATATTACAGCCCTCAATCACCCATATTCCCATTTAAGCTCCTCTACTTGAATTGTGTCCACAGGAAGATCCTGCTCTTGCTGCAAGCTGCTCTGCATGGGCCAACTTCACTGACTCTTTGATCTGAAACTCCAGACGGAAGAAGGGTGGAAGTACCAGCAGGACAAAGGTTCACACGCAGGAAAGCTCCCTCAACATTTTATTCACCTGGAAAACAGGACAATACCTAAGATGTGGTCAGCAATTTCCTCACCTGTATGATTAAAAAGACTCTTTCAAATTTGACTGCTCTTGACTATTAATCAATTCCTTAAACAGAGCTGATGAATCACCTACCCCTAGAACAGCATGAGCAAGGGTGCTTAACCTCTCAGTGCACTGATAGAATAGGTCCTGAGTCCACACTGGAACTTAGCAAACAAATGGGATAACCAGAATTTACAAGGGAAATTTCTAGCTTATGTACTATTGTCATTTACTGTAAGAAACTAAAGAAAAAGAAAATTCATCTCTAGAGATTATTTACCTCGCAACCCAATAGTGCACTTGGAAATTACTGTACCCTAAAACAGCTCTGATAAGCAAAGATGAAACTCAAATAGCTAAAAGGGAACTAAAAGAGCTCTCGCTTAGTATCAAATCCTGTTTTAAAACTTTCTGCTCTTAGAGACATCCTGTTTATATATTTAATCAATGAACTGGATGTAAGACAAACAAAAATGGCCTGCAATCTTCTGTGAAATGCATATTTGCCAAATTGGAGCAACTCAGCTTTTAAAGTAAACAGCTAAACAGTTTGGGAATTTCCCCAAATTCCTGGTAGATTTTGTTTCTCTTTCTCTGTGAACACTGTTCTAATTTCTTTTCTGGGAACATATCATGGTTCAATTGTAGGCATTTAGAAAAGAATACTCCCTTTCTTTTCTGCTCTTTCCTTACNTTCCTTATTGTCAATTATTTACCTAAGACAGACAATAAATTAGTACTCTCAAGATTTAATTTACAATGGGAAGGCAAATTTTAATAATCTGCTTATCCCAAGAGAGACTACTTACAACCCTTGCTTAGAATTTCAAGAGCTTTGATATTTTAATAATTTAGAATAATGAAAATATGGCAGCAAGCTCATTATGTGACTGTTAAAGGAGANGCTCTTTCCTTACATGGATCTAATCAAAGAATTCAATTTGGTAAGAGACTCTGCCTCTGACAAAACCTTATATCTGACCTCCTGTCAAAATGAGTTTCTGGATAATGAAATCTTAGGGAATTGCTTTGTTTGTTTTAAGATCTGCTTTCTTTTAAAGTTCAATTGCAAGCCTTCTCCAAAGAAAATAAGTACATTGGGGCGGGAAAATATTTTGGATCAACAGTGTACTCAATTCGTCCCACATGAAATACCTGACCTTCATCCCAAAACTAAGTGGGTTGCACACACACGTGCCAACCCACAAAATTGCTCACATGCACCATTTCTGCTGGAAGGCTTTCTGATGTCTGTTTTCTGACAGGTAGAAGCTTCTTCATGTATATCGCTCAAAAACAAGCACAAGTTATACCTATTTATTCTTCTACTAACACTACTTAGTGTTAGTAGAAGACTACTACTCTACTACATAGAGACTACTTCTCTATGACAGCTCTTTCCTTTACAAGATCTTTACCCAGATGTTATTACATAGACAATGATCCCACCACTTTCCAGAATTTGTCTCTGAAGTCTCAAAAAAAAAAAAATTCTTTATTCCCCTAACCTTCCCAGTAGCCCTTCTATGTACTTGTACTAGTTTTGGTTCATCTTTCTTTATCATGGTTGAGTAGAAATGTATGCAGTATTTCAGATGAGGTTTGGCCAGACTCACATAATTATGTTGACATTTCTCTCTTTAAGAACACAAATGAAGAAATAACTCCATCACTATGCATCTGAGTGCCTATTTTTCTTCCTTTTTGCTCCACAGCATTGGTGCCTCAGCATCAGTTGCTAATATGCTTTTGCTTGTTCGTTCCATTGGCGTTTCCAACTCAGGAGTCTCCATCTTGTGACAGAAATTCTTGTGAACTGTTCTTCAAGTTTGTGACTGTACACTTTGCATGGAGGCAGGATGCTGGATAATCTCATCTAGGTTCCCTTGTCCCCAAAAGGCTGGAGCAGATGATTTTTCAGGGTTCCTTTCAACATGGGCTGTCCTGTGACTCTATGAGTCTATGAATAATGGCATTTCTACTCCCTTCTGCAAGGTCATGCACTCTCTTTTGCAGGATATTTCAGTATTCTTCTGTAGTAATGGTCCCTTTGTATCCGAAGTCTTTACCAAAGATACTAAACAAGAGAGGTCTGTGATCAGCCCTCGAGAGCCTCCACTTATAAACAATTTCTTAGTCTAATAGCTCGCTTTTCAAAAATAACTTCTGCCATTTTCCTTCAGCTAATTCTACTTTTTCAATAGCTAGTCCTATTTTTCAAATCTTGCAC
>VYZR01028757.1:74755-91605 GCA_013400675.1 Oxylabes madagascariensis
AAAAAAAAAAAAAAAAAAGAAAACTCAGACATTTCAGATCATATTCTGCTGATAAATACTGTGATCCTGGTGAGCAGAGAAATTAATCCCATGGGTTTAACGGAAAAAAATCCAAATGCAGAAGTGAGAGAGTTGGCAATGGAGGGGAGACTTTTATTATCCAAAGGTGCTCTTTGACTGGGAAATACTGTGAGAAAAAGACTCTTTGCTGGATCCCAAGCTACAGCAACCACATTTCTAGAGATTGACACTACTAGGAATCTTCAGAGAAAGTAAACACAATTTTCTGTGTATTCCTCAGTAACATTGCAATCATACTTCCTTTTTGCAACTAAAAAGAAAAAGTTAAAGAAAACAGAATGTTTTTCTTTCAAACAATTATCAAATGCCTTCAGTGTGGACATAGAACAAAACGTTTAGCACAACTCAATCCACAGACATAATCTTCCAGAGGCAATAAGCAAGATGAAGGAAGGATGAAGATATTTGTTCATTTCCAGTGGGTGCATTAAGAGAGTAAATTTTAAAATCTGCTTTTTAAAACAATGTTTAAAACCATCTAACTCTGTTTGCTTTTCTTCCACACAGAGTAGACAATCATCATCAGAAACTGGCCAAGCCGTATTTAGGATATAAAACACTCCAAGGACTAATGCCAGCAGGGCTGATGATTTGGAATATTAAAGCCTAAGAAAACTCTTTTGTTACACACACTTCAGAAGAGGAAGCAATGAAGAGGTGATAAGTAAATAACAGAACAACTAACAGGAAGATTAGCATTAGACTTTGGCATTGACCAGCAAATGAAAAGCAGAGATGCTATAAAGACATCCATGGTTGAAGAAGGTAGAGAGAACATTATAAAGATGAGACATCACTTTTATTAACCAAACCTATTTAGAGAGATAAAACCCAGCAGCCAGATCATGACATACAAAGGTGACAAGTGACAAAGGGTTACTGGCAGTGGATGTGTGGGAGAAAGGCATCCCAGTCTGAGGTCGGTACTTTTCCCTGTCTACATTCCATCGCTCCAGAGTGGGCTGCACGGCACTTTGACATTCCTAAAGGCAAAACCACGGCTTGAAGAATCTACCAAGTTAGAAGCTGCTCTTCAAATTGTCTTTTTGTCCATACTGGTGATTTCCTGAGATTGAGAAGACTGTAACATTTCAACATGAAGAAGCTGCGTGGTTGATGGAAGAGCTGCACACTAAGCAGGCAGTTCTTCAAACCTCCTGTTAATGGCATTTTCACACATCCCATTTAGAGGTGATTGAGGATAGCACTCATCTTGGTAGGCAGCTGGCAAGTGCATCAGGCCTTGGTATGGTCACAAAGTTCATGGTGCAGTGCAGTAGTGGACAGATCTTTTCATGATCCTTCAACACTTCACTCAAGTGTTTCATTTCATCTGTTAGCTTTCCAATTTCTCTTTTCAGGGAGGTATTTTCTTGCTCAAGAGACTCATATTCCTGGAAGGAGGGGAAAATAAAAAAACAAAACAAAAACAACTCACAGTCAAAACATTCCTGTCAGTGCTTCCACCTTGAGTACATTCACATAACTGTAGAAAAATAGTGTGGTTTCTTACTACAACTTACAAAGTGCTGAGGAAAGACAGACACAGCCTGGGTGTCGGAATAGGGCAAGTGCTTTACGACCTGTGTCCCGACCACGCTGTGATTCCTTTCATGGCCCTGAAGACCAGGAGGTGCCGCTGGCCCTCAGGAGCCCCCCAGGAGCCCAGGGCTGCAGGCATGGATGGCTGTGTCCCCCTGGTGGCCTCTTCTACCCAGGGCTGCCTCTGCTGGGAAGGGTCAAAATGGACTCTGCACTGTGAGATCAGAGAAAATGAAAGCACTGACTGCCGAAAGGTGCAGGGAAAACACAGCGCCTGGCACTGCTGGTGAGAGAAGGGCAGCCCCTGCTCCACGGCAGTGCAGGGAAAAGCCATTTATCCAGGCTAGCACAACGCATCCAGTGCTCTCCTCCAGGCCTGCTAGAGCTTGTAGCCTCCTGCTCAGAAGCCCAAGAACTCAGGAGGAGGGAAGCATCATGCCAGCTTGATGCCAGACTTATTTTTTCACCAGAAGACCAAACCACTGCCTTGGTTATCCCTGACCTGGCTGTTTTTGAGCTAAGGCTTCTCTGGCAATAAATAAGCTGCTGTTAACTGCAGGGGAGTTTTGAGTTGCTCTGCAGCATATATGTGATGGATGCAAGACTCCTGCATCACATTTTTTGATAACTGCGTGTCCCAAGTGTCCCTGCTTCTAAGCCTTCTCATCCCAAAGGAGAAGAGAGCTAGAGGTTCAGAGCCAGCCCACTGAAAACCTGCAGATGGATGTCTTGCTGCTGGCCCGAGACTCAACATCCACCCACTCAATCTCACCTCCCTGGGAAAGCTTCAGAGCAAACTTCAAAGGCTACACGTGCCTTAAAAGGCAACAGGGAGAGCCTCTCACACAATGTTCTTCTGGGCAGCCTGGCACTGCCTCTGCTCCCCTTTGCTGCAGAACTTTGGGCTCCTTGCCCACCCTCACACCTTTCCGCCACCTCTCACAGAGTCAAACAGGCACAGTCCTCCTAACACAGTACTGGAGCCAAACTCCAGCCAAGTTGTCTGACCCCAACTGTCATTCTGCTCATCTCTTGTTGCCCCAAACCTCATGGTCCTGGGCTTTGCTATCCCATTGCCCTGTCCCGTTTTCAGGGGTGAGACTGTCACATCGTTCTTGCTAAGAACGAATGTCTATTCAACCAGATCTGCCTACACCTGGTGAAACCTATGTGCCTCAGAATGAAGAGTCCCAGCACAAGGAAGATCCTCAAGTTCAGGAGGAACATCAGATAGGCTGCAGGATGCCACAGGGCCCAAAAATGATTCCAAAGCCAGGGGTTACCCCTTTTCAGAAGTACCCTGCACCTGGCTTTCTCAGGGGCTGACTCAGAGGAGACCTGGGAAAAACCAAGCCCAAAACTCCCCACACTGTCCCTCTTAGTCTCTGCTAATTGCTGGCAGATCCTTCCACAGTGAGAAAGAAAAAAGCCTGCGATGAACCTTCAGAGCTGAACAACTGACTCAGCCACAATGGCAGCGTGCTGCAAACCCGACAATTACCCCAAAAGCTGACTCCTGGCTACAAGAGCAGTGATGTGTGAGGTAACATCCAAAACCAGAGAAAAGGGATCCCTGTCCTCCAGTGCTTGCACTGGGGACACAAGAAAACCACACCACATTGTAATACTAAGAGCTTCTGGAAGAATCAGTTACTTTCATTTTACTTCTTTAAACACCCACTGTTAGTTTTCAAAGCATACAAGTATAACAGCTAGCCAAGCCGAGCTCTCACACTTGCAGGTTCCTAAGAAGCCTTTTCAACTGGGTATGTCTGGGGACCCCGTTGCTGACACCACAGTTCTAGAATTGATTTAAGCCAGCATCGCCACTGCATGGACCCCTCCTCTTCCATCACATCCTACCTTGTAAGATAGCAAGAACTCATCCACTGTCATAGCAAATGTGACAAGCTCAACACTAATACAGAAGAAAAGGGTTCTGGTTTAGCACAAAGGAGCCCTGTGATCCCATTCTTTGGGTGGTCACAGGAAGAGCAAAAGATGGAGGATGAGGCAAGGGCTGGACCATGTCTCTCTCTTCCTAGCAGTGTCACTGAAGGCAGAGCTGTACTGTCCAAGAGCAGCATCAGTGTCTGTGAGTTCCCAACCAAGCATCCCACAGCACACCTTTCTGTGCCTCACATACCCACAGCTCTCTGAGCAGGATTAGTGCGAAGACAGGCCCACGCCTGCTAATGAATTCCTGTTTATTGTAAAGTCCCGTGCTTGGTCCCCAAGCCATGCCTGCAAAGCACCAAGTACTCATTCACCTCGTGAAGTTTATCTGCTTTCTGAGTTTGCTTCTTCCGGCTCCTCTGTGCAGCAACTCGATTTTTTTCCCTCCTCCTTACTTTTCTGTCGTCTTCTTCATGACTCTGGAAGACATCAGGCAGAAACACTTTGCTAGTTTGCAAGGTGCACACAGAAGATGCCCAAAGTCGGGTGTGCAACTCTCTGAGAAGGAACACTTCCGATTTCACAGCGCTGATCCTCGGTCTCCCAGAGACCGCATGGTCCCCGCAGAGAGCAGCGCATCCCTCTGCCCCTCTGCACGGCGGAGGGGTGGAAGCCGGAGGGCTGCCCGGGGGATGCCGCAGAGCCCCGCGGGCAGGAGCACTGCTCTGATGGGGGAGCTGGGTACCCGAGCGGGGACCGGCGCTCCCGCCCTGCCCGCCGGGCAGCACTTTACACCGGCCTCGCTCCAGCGCGGCCGCCGGGGCGGAGGTACGAGCGGCGGGGAGGAAATCCCTGCTCCCTTCCCGGCGGCTGGGGAAAAGCCGCTGCCCGCGCCGTGACCCGGCAGCTTTCCGCACGCTTTTCGCCCGCTGTCCCACCTGGGAGACGCCGCCCACATGGCCCTCACATGGCCCCCGCCCGCAGCGGGAGCCCGGGATCGCCCGGCCGCGTCCCGTGCTGCTCCCCCGCCGCACCCACCCCCCGGGACCGCCGGGAGCCGGGGAAAGTCCGCGTCATGGCGCTGCCGGGCAGGAGCCGCCTGAAAATCCCCCCGGAGAGCCCCAGCCCCGGGCGCCGACCGGGTTCGACGCCCCGCCGGGAGGCCCGACTCGCTCTTTCGCCTGCAGAAATAAAGTCCCCGCAGTTTCTCTCTCTGCGGGCCGCCCTCGGGAGCCGGCCGCGCCCCCGTGTGCCTCCCGCCGCTCACCTCCCGCCGCTCCCGCCCGCCGCGCTCCTGCGACATCGGCTCTCTGAAGCGGCGGCAGCTCCGCATAGGGGACAGCCTGCTCAACCCGGGGTCATGAGCGAGAGGACACGGCATCCGCGCTGGGATAAAGCGATTTTCACTTTCGCTACTCACCCTGTTCCTTTAAATAATAAGGAAATGCGACAGACTTCTTGTAAAGGCAAAGCCAGACAAAGACTGCTGGAAATACAGTTGCTGCAGACAAAAATCCTTCTGTTCCACTATTCTGTCGAGAGTATTTTAACAGACTGAACACTGTTTCTTTTACCTCTGGGAACACCTTCCTTGCATTTTAATTGCACAGTTACCTAAGCCTTATGCTCTGAAAGGGGGTGTTTGCACTGGCAGCTACTTCAACATCCTTTCTCTGCTGCAAAAGGATTTGTAACTCTTGTACCTTCCTGGCTGTGCTCAAGTCACAGTGGCGAACACATGACCTTGCAAGGAGGGTTCATGTCCCTAAACTGCAGGGCAGTTGGTCATAAAGCCAACTCAATAAATATCATATCTCAATAAATCTCAATAAATCAGATACTTCCCTATTTTTCTGGTTTCCTCAGCAACTTGGGTCATCCACCTTAGATGAAGTTAAAGAGTTGGCAAACTGAGTGAACACAGACTATCCTTCCAGGAAGATCTGGCTAACAGTTCATGCTAAAGGTGAGGGAACCATGTTCCCTGGGAGTCCAAGGGTCAAACCCAAGTCTGTGCTCTGCCACAGGTTTCCTGGTAGGTTCTGGGACTATGACTAGAAGACTTGAGCATTACTTCCTTGGTTTGAAGTGCTTCTTCCCAGCTGTTCCACCTCAAAGCAGCTTGTGTCTCCACCCTCCAGGCTATCCATGCATCTATTTGATTTTGCACTTTTCAAAGGCCTTCTCCAACCCTGAAGGACTGAGTCCCTGTGAGTCTTCCCATCCTAACAGCCATGGGAAGGTGGCTGGTGACCACAACTGGGAAGCTCACTCTTGTCAACATACTCTGACCTAAACTGCATCCCAAGCCTGTGCTGGGTCTCCCAAGCATCTCACAGGGCATTGCCTGGTTTCTTCAAAAGCAGTCTTGTTTCTTTCTCCCTTTGTCCTCTCATGTGCTAAGAGCAGGATGTTCACCAAGGACTGCTCATGGAGGCAACAGGTGTGGGTTCAGTGCCGTTCTCCAGCTGAGGGGATCCAAACCAGCACCTCCTCGAAAGCAGCCACCAGGCAGTTACTAGAGGGTGAATTGCTCCCAACTGCTCCTTCGAAACAGTCTAATCTTGCATTAACTACACCTCATGCAGTTAAAGGAAAGCAGTACAAGGGCACAAGCAGAGACTTCCTTGGGACAGTTGCTTAAAAAGAGAGCACTGGGTTCTTGCTGCCTTTGTAGCTTAAGCTCCATTGAAATAAACAGGACTAGAAGGCAGTATTTTCACAAGCTCAGGGAACAGGTATGTTCTCTTGCAATAAACGCTATAAACCATGTGGATAAAACACCTCAACAGCCCTCCGGAGTGATCCGTGGGAAAGAAAGTCCCCTTCCACAGAGAGACTTTGAGCTCCATGCTCCAGGAGCAATGCTGCTGCACCTGTACAAGCTACCTGACAGCATCAAATCATGAGCAGCTCACCAAGAATTTATTAGTCCCGAATAAATATCCACTTCACTGAGTCATTCCCAGCAGCTGCAGAATAAGGTTTCCAGCACAACACGAGCACGGGACAAGCCAGGGGACAGTCCCCTTGAGCCCGAATAGTCTGTTCTTGTTCAGAACAAATGACAAAGGAAATGACAAGTCAAAATTTGCTTGTGGGAACAAGTTTCTACTTAGTATTAAAGCTATCTCTGGTACATCTGTAGAAATGCCTACACAGTAATTCCAGGTAGCGCAGCAGTGAAGGCAGAGCATTTCTGTGCAGGAGAGAAAACCAGCCCAGAAAGCAGCCTAGTCAGCTGAGCTTACATTTTATAATGGCAGTTTATCAGTGATTTTTGTCTGCACTGAAGCAGCCTACACAAATGCAGACTAGTCTCTGATCACAGCTTAGCATAGCACGGCTCTTCTGGAGAGTGGCACATGTCAAAACCGGCTCTCAGAGCGCCCCGGCTTCCAGATGTCAGGGTCCATGTGAAGATTTCTGGAAAAGGAGCTTCACTTTTACAGTTTGTAACCCCCTTTGTTCAGAAAGTACATACAGCAAAAGCATGCATGGATGCTGCTCCAGTTTGCAAGTTTTTCTTGGCTGGGGATGGCCCAGCCTCATGAGCAAAAAGCACATTGCAGACAGGACACACTAACAAACAGTGAGATGTCCTGTCTCGCCCCCGAAAGCCAGGAAGTTCAAACTCAGTTTGCAAATGAACCCAAGCATCCATCACCGTTGAGCTGTCTTACAAAATTCAAAGGCTATATAAAGAAAAACTACCAGACATTTCTTGATGCAATACCAATTCACCCCAAGTTAAAAATAAGTTTGGCTGTTGTGACATTTCAGTAGAAGCCTGATTAGACATGTCTTGCACAACACTGCCAATTCCTACAAAAAGTTAACTGAAGGACAAAAGGCTACTGGAATGGGGAAAAATGAAGTTTTATATATTTCTGCCAATGGGAAGAACAGCTAGTTGCAGGTATCACTGGCTGTAGAATTTTTAATAACTATTTGAAAAACTGAAAATGCTGAACATTCCAGTGTTTAGCTCATCATAGAACTTGCATTTAAAAGGAGGTTCTCTTTCCAGTGCTGCTTGGCAGAAAGTAGCCATCAGATTTTTAAATTCCTAGTTTATATGCTGCACTTGGAATCCTGATTGCTTTATCTTTTTCTTTCCACAATCCATTTGGCCAGCATTTCCAGATGCATTTTTCTTCTTCCACCCAGTTGCTGCTGCAACACAGGCAATGGAACAAAGACTGACTGCTCTAACTCAGGGCATCCATTCCCACTTACTTGAAATCCTGAGCAGGCCAACTCTGCCTCAGTCTCCAAGTAGAAACATGCACTGTAGTGTGAATCTATTAATTTATTTATTAAGTCTTAAACCACAGTGCTTTCCCTTTTTATTTCTTATGGCATTTGTCCTACCCCAGCCATTTCTGATGGAACTTCTTCAGAGATACCTATTCCCAGTTATTTTCTGTACTTGCCTATCATTTGCAGAGAAGAGCAGAGAATCTACCTATTAACAGAGGAAATGTCCAAATACTGTAATAGTTGCCATGCCAAATCTTGCAGGGCTCACCTTGGCCTAGCAACACCCAGGATCCGTATGAAGAAAGCCATAGCGGGGATTTTCAATGCCGCACAGAGCACGGGCACTCAAAATAGCAAGTGGCTGTGTGAGAAGGCGTCTGAGCCACGCGTTCCACAGCTCTGCAGCTCCAGTCCCTCACATCCTGTCCTCTCTTACATGAGAAGCTTTGTAGCCCAGAGATTAATAACACTTGTGAGTTCAAAGGCAGTAAATGGAACTACTTCGGTTACTCAAGCCAGAATTTAACACAGATGTCCTCTGAAGTACGCTCACTGCTCAGCCACCATCTATTCCAGGATTAGAACTGATAATATTATCTGAAGCTTTGATCTTCCTTAATTGATTTAATTTACTTCATATAAAAACACACATTTGTATATACAAGGACAGGAGAAATATTTACATATGATTACAAGTCATATACAAAGTCCCAGTACAGATGCTCACTTTTACAAAATAAATGATGCTAAAATCTGTTTTCTTGAGAATTCTCAGTCTCTTAGACATTAGGTTGGGCCTGTCTTCTTAGCACCAAACATGTAATTAATAAAGCTTCCAAAACCCCCCTCTATTTACTGTGTAGGAAATATGTTACATACTAGACAGAAGTACTTACTGCAGGCACATGCAACCATAAACTACAAAAAGTTATAAATGGTTAAGGCACAACGCTCAATTTAGCACTAATTTGCAATCTTCTAGGTTCTAATGAGTAACAGAAAACAAAAGTAAGCCAGCTCAAGTGAATACCATTTACTGGTAACCTGTACTGATCTTTAGTCAAACAACACAAATGCAAACACAACCCAAGTGAAGATCGTCTCATGGGTAGACCTATTGTCCAGGAAAACCACAGGCTGCATAATTGGATGACATGAAATGACATATTGGACCCTAAGATGTTAACGGTTGAACTCCTGTTCAGAAGAGCACACTGCAAGTAAATACATAGAATTCTTAAAAACCCAAGTTTCGACAAACATGACTATAAATAAGCCTAGATGACCTACATTCAGGAAAGGTAGACTAGCAGGGACTAATGTCACGTGTGTGCATGGACTTCCACCAGATCAAATCGCAGGAAATCCAGTGATTTCAATATGCTGCAGTGTCAATTAATTCATTAAAATAAAGGACCTGCCTCAGTCATTAATGAAGGTGCATTAGGAGAACTAGACATTCTCCAACCTCTTTAGAGACATGCTGAATGTAAATGAGCAGTTAGTGGTTTCCTAGAAGACTGCCCACATACATAAAGCATGCACACAAACTCTGAGAAGCACAAGGACTCAAGCTAAAAACTGCTATGTAAGAGCAAAAAATGAGTTAGATGGCAAATACACTTGCTGGATATTGGATGCTACTGGTATGTGTAGGCTTTCATATAGCATCAGCATGACAGCAAAAGTAGAAATATTTAAAAGGTCAAAGACCAATTAAAGAAGCTCCCATGTATAGCAATGAGTTCTAAGAAAAAAGATGGAACACATGGAAAAGTACAACTGAGATTCCAATGTGAAAACACAAAATGAGAAATTCATGAGCTGAGAGTGATCTTCCTCCGCCGCAGTGGGTAGCGCCTTCTCTCGGGGGAACTTGCAGCTTTTCTTCTTTTCAGCAAAATGTAAGGATTTTTACTGGAAACAGTTCCTGTTGGTGTGACTTCTCCTGGTGGTACTGAATTTTGGACATTGTTTTCCTCCTTCGCCTTGCAACCAGAAAAGATTTCTTGCCGCAGCTTGCAGAGTTCCAAGGTTGGTTGCAAAGCTAACGCTTGGGAAAAACCTTCTGCTTTTTCTATTAGTGCTGGAATAGACTGCAAAAACAAACCCAAGTATCTCAAGTTACATGGGGAAAGCAATGGTTCTAAGGCATGCAATATGCTAATGAGATTCTGACAGGCACAAAAGCTTCAGTGTCTGCAGAGGTGATGCTCAGGATGGTGGGTGAGGGCTGTGAATGCAGAGCTACCACCCCAACAGTGAGGTGTCTGCATTCAGAAACCATGCAAAGAGTATGCCAAGTTGAAGTGTTCCTTCATGACATCTCTGAGCTCAGGAAGTATCACAGGAACACCCCAGCTGATGCCTAAGCAGGTACTGAAGTAACAAATGTCATACTCCAGATGAAGTCCTACAGGTCTTCAAAAGATGTTGTGTTTTTCAGATGCTGCAGGTTCCAAAATCTCAGTAAAAGTATTTCCTACAGCCACATGGTAATCTCCCTTACTACCACGTGAGGGGGAATGCTTTACAAACAAAAGCCTTTACCTGCTTCTTAAGTACACACACAGGCTTTTTTCTACCAAACTATAAGGAAGATGAGTTAGAACTTCTGTTTTGTGATATATAACCAGATCAAGAAGATAAAAACGTATTTCTCTTGGAGCACACAGAGGTCTCACCTGCATTGCTTCGCTGATCTGTCTGGATGCCACTTCTGTCGCCTGCTTCAGATCTGCGATGTCAGCATCTACAGATAAACACAGCCCAAATCAACTTTTGAAATGTAACTCTTTCCCACGTTACTCACTATCAGAAAACAGACAGAAAACCAGTAAAGTCCCTGTATAAAACCTAAACTTGCAGCACATCCCTTTCCCTGTAACACTGAGGATGACAGCTGGCATGGTTTATCTCATTAGTATTATTCTTTATCACTCAAATTGCAGTAGCAGTCTCAACTACAGAAAGCCCCAAAGTTCTTACCTAGAAAACATAAAGCCACAATTTGAAATAAGAGAACAGTTGTAAAGAAATAATTGCAAGAAAAGATTCGTTTTCAAAACTTTAAAGCTCATATTACATTTTATAAAAGCCACACAGAACACAGAGAATAAACACCACTGTGGAGAACATGACATGAAGAAAATCCATTTTAAGGAGGGCAAATAAATCATCCTGTGTCTCTGACAAATTGGCTTTTACAATAAAGGCTACTTTTTTTTCTTCTGGCTTAACTTACCAGGCATTAACACCAAACAGAATGTAAGCATAAATAACATGTACTGCATTAATTCTGCTGTGCTAACAAGGAAAGAAAAAAAACCCAGCTTTCAGGAACACTGAAGAAAGCAGCAGGTGCAGAACACCAGGGGGAATACAGCATAGATTCGACTGTAGTAGCAATATGATAAGATCACCAATACTTTAATTCTGTGTTCAAGAGTTAAACTCTAGGCTACTATGAAACTGTTTCGCATGTCCTCCATTCACAAAACTTAAAATGAGCAGACTAGCATGCTTCTGGGAAGTAAGGAACCTCACCTCCACTACTATTAGTTTTCTGTAGGGTTTCACCAGTGCCTGCAGTAGGACATGGTGTCAGGTGGTGCACACACCCCTAAACCCTGTCAGGGTTAAACACAGCATTCTGTTTTGAAGTCAATCGCATTAGTGCTGCTGAAGGCATTTTAAAGTCAGTCACTGCGTTCCAGCTCAGGGTTACAGTGATTCCCTGCTGAAACGTGGTAACCACCAAGAAATGGTGCTTGTGGAACTGTCCATGTGTCCAATGTGCTGGTCAGAGCTGGTTTAGGAATACACGATACCTATGTGAACACAGACACTAAAATGCACCGTCATTCAGTTTGGAAGAATAAGCAGTCAGAAGCAACCTCTTCAAACCCATCACAGAGCCCTATGGAAGGGCATTCTCTAAAAGAAGGGTATGTCTGTAATGAAGCATTCTTACAATGGAGTATTTGGGATGAGGAGGTTGGTAACCTTACGAAATGGAAAGGACGGAGTTAAGTAAAAGTAGAGATAATTATTTGGATTATTACACAGAAAGACTGACACACAGTTAAATGAAATTTGCCTGCAAGAGTTCGGCTTGACATAGATGGCATTGTATTCCTCAGTGTTCAAGGCTTCCCAAAACATAGGGAAATGAAACAAGGAAATGAAAGGTATTGAGTAATCTAAACAATTTTTGGTTTCTGGCCACTGTACTTGCTAAACTGGGATACATAAACTTCCCAAAGACTACACAATACCAAAATTCTGCACAAACTCCATGGCATCTTTGCTACAACTTTGCTGTTACCAAACCCACAATATCACAGTGCAAGCTGCTGCTAACTTGCAAGTACTTGACTGACATCAGAAAAGCCTGGATTTGGACACTAGAAACCAAAAGGAACTCAGATATAAAGTGACCCACTGTTCTGCTCCTACTGGCTGCTTTGCTGCACAGGCTGGCACTGCTGGAAGCCATGCCTCCCTCCCATCTACAAAGAGGAAATGATGTTTAGAATGAAGTCAGATCAGCAGGGTGGGAACTGGAAGATTCAGCTCAGCTCCTCAAACTCTGAGCACCACTGCTTGTTACACCAGCTTTACATCATGTGCAATAATTCATAGTGAGGGTTCTCACTTATCAAATTAGAACTACACTCCTGAACTCCGTCATTTTTCATACTTAACAACAGTCAACACAAAACTTCCCATTTATTAAGGCCAGCCTCAAGAGAGCACATCCCAATCACCTACTGCAAAATACACCACCTTGTTCCAAGGAGTCTTCCAAGGAGTACAAGGCATCTTTCCAAAGCATGCAGCAAACTTACAACATTCTTTGCAGCTCTGTTCCTTCATCAACCCTCACAAGATGAAATCTGTGTCCTACCTAGCAAGTTAGGAGAGTCAACACTGCCACCACTGAGTCCCACACAACAACTTCAATTCCCTAAAGGAACTGACTGGTTAGGAAGAGAGGCTGAAGCATTTCTAGTACTCGTGTGTAAGGAACACAAGAACAGAGGAAGTGTAATGTCAGTGATCCATCCAGTTCCCCATGTAGTCTCCACCAGTGATGAAGGAAAGAAGTAAGGAAGCCATCTGGGGGTAGCTGTGTGAAAATCTCTCCCAAATACACACACAGAGAGGCCTTTGCCAGCTTTCTGCCTTTAAGTACAGTGCCTGACTGCAGGCAGCACTCAGAACAAGAGAAATGGACACAGTAAAACTCAGGCAGCAATACATTCACTTATTACAAACTTCTAGCTTTTTAGTCAATTTATAAGCAGGCAATTTTAAACAAGCTTAAAGAAAGAAAACTTCTTAAACATTTACAGTTAGTCAGTAAGCGAGGTGGTATTTCCCCAGTACAGCTGCCCTCCCCACAAAATCTTTACCTTGAGAAGGCTGAGGTCCTACCTCTGCTGGTTTTACCACAGGCTGGTAGAGCTTCTGCATATTCCAAAAAACAAAAACAAAAACAAACACAAAAAACAACCACAAAAAACACCAAACAAACAAACAAACAAACAAAAACAGAAAGAAAAACTGTGAAATGCCCCCTTGGTTTAACAGATATCTAATACACATAAAGCAGTTAGAACAACGGAGATGGTGGTGGAATTATTTAGATCAAGAATGTATTAGAGGTGCAGTTGATAGATACTTAGTTACTGAAAGTAGTATTCTGGTTAACACAGTTACTGTGAACAGATCTCCAGAATCTGCTTTCGTTGGCAGAATTCTGATTATTAAAGCATGAAAACTGACATCCAGGCATTTTGGAAGAAGCATTGCCACCTGCTGCACGATTGAGGAAAAAAGCTGCTCTAGCTTCTCAGGAGCCATTCACGGAACCAGCATGCTTTCACAGAGCCACAAACTCCAGGAAAGGGTACATAAAGACAAAAAGCTAAGAAAAAGAAAAGTACTTAAACTACTACACTCTAGCCCTGCAATTACTTTTACAGAACTAAGAACACTCTGCTTCACAAACTGTGAGTCCTGTGACGTCACATCAGCTAACTGAGACATGAAGTAAACTAATAACCAAATACAATCCATACTTAGTTATATTAAAGGTGGAATTAGAAGCAGCTAACAGGGGAGAAGGAACCAAAGCAAGGCCAAGGGAACAGAAGTTAGATCATCTGCAAGTTGGTGCTCTCTGCTTCAGGAGCTGTCCCTCAACCTTCTTCAAGCAAAAGCAAGTAGGGGAAAGCTAATTATTCCTCGCTGTAGTTTTGCCAGAGAAATTTTTTCACAGTTCACACAACTTCTTAGCAAGTTTGCACTAACAGCTCCAAGCAGACAAACAAACACAGCTTGCATTAGCCTCAAACTTTACAGAACATATTGACTGAAAACCCACAGGATGATCTCTTGCTTTGGCAATTACAATCACCACAATAAATGAGTGGTTCTTTCCAGATAAATCACGTCTTCATGGCTGCTCTTTATGCCTCAGAAAGCATCACATGATTATCTACGGTCATGAAAGAACACAAAAAATCCTCAACCAAAACCAAAGAAACCACTGGTACCTTTGCAGAAATAGCTGAGAGATGAATAAAGAGGGATATACATTTACAGAAATAAACTAAGCCTTCCGTATT
Organism: Oxylabes madagascariensis; assembly: GCA_013400675.1. Lineage (NCBI taxonomy): Eukaryota > Metazoa > Chordata > Aves > Passeriformes > Timaliidae > Oxylabes > Oxylabes madagascariensis. The sequence goes on from VYZR01028757.1 coordinate 89,173, forward strand.
TCTTACATGTATTTCTACGTATTCTTACAGGGATAAACTCGACTTTTGCAGACAATTTTAATTAAAATAACCATCTAATTGTGGTGGTGTAAACTTTGAAGAGATCAGCAAGAGAAAAAAAAGTAGCATGAGAGGCATTCCAAATAATCCACTGTGGGACTCAGGTACCAGAAAGATTAAAAGGTCTTGTTAAATCTTGGTGTTATGCAATAGCATATTTTATTTTAGTTCATTTTGTTTGTTTGTTCTATATATTTGATATACTGACAAAAAACAGAGAGATCAAAAAAGGCAATATATGTTAGAAAATATCTCATGTATAAGACAAAAGTGTACCCATACCACTTTTCCTTACCATAAATCATCTCTGCCTGGCTAACCTAGAGAGTTAACATTTGTCAATTTTAGTCTTCAGAAATGCGATGCAGGCTCCTACACAACTTTCTAAAAAAATCCCTGTCTTCTTTAGTATAGGATAGCTGAAGTTGGAAAGGACCTGGAAACACCATCCTGAAAGCTGGGCCAACTAAGGCAGGTTGCTCAGAGCCTCATCCAGTCAACGTACGAGTATCTCCATGAATCTCTCCAAGGATGAAGACTCCACAGTTTCACTGGGCAACTTGTGCCTGCATTTGACTCTGCCTCAGCCTCTTGTTTTTTGTCAAAGGAATCCTAATTAATCAGGAGATAAGCAAAAGGGAGGCCTAACATAACTTCAGGGAAGAAATCCAGCAGCTGAGGACACGACTGAGTTGTTTAATGCCAGTAATTACTTTATACTGTGTGTCAAAAATCCCACAGAATTTACTGCGCTGATTCATTAATCCACACTGCCTTTTTTCCCATGCTTTACTGAAAGTCCTTACTCCATGTAGCTCCAAGAAAGTGCTTAGGAAGCCACTGACATTTTGTTAAGTCCTACACTGCACATGATACTATCTATCTGTATGTAGTGTAACATTTAGTAACCTGTCTTGTGTTTGCAATATATAACCGAGAATATTCTGTTTGCCATCTGTTAAAACTGATTGGGGAGGTTTTTGTTTCTCTTTATCTCTTGTATAACTCATTCCTCATAACTCCAGGGGGAAGGGGGCAGGTGTCTTTCTGTTAATGGGCCGGCTGTCAAAACCAGGTGGGACAGTGTTCCTTATCTCTTCCACCACCAATCCCCCTCCAGGGGAATATCTGCTGTTAATGGGCCATTAAGGCTCACCACATAACATCATCCCATTGTGAGATGCACCACCCAGTGGGAAGAGCCAAGAATTTCTGCCTAGATGAAAACCCGGCCCTCACAACACCAGTGAGCCAGTTTTCCACTTGATTCCCAGAGGAGCCTATTTTTTTTTCCACTGGAATCCCCAGAAGAAGACCAGACCCATCTCACGACCACTGAACCCTTCTATAGGATCATCTCTACTCCAACAGAATCATGTCTGTTACTCCAGGAGGACTTGTTTGAACTACTCCCAACACCCTGACCAGGGTATTCTGACTCTGTCAGTGTTTCTAAGATTTGTTTGTTCCTTTGTTTGCTTTACTACGTTTGTATTTTTTTAATATTCCTAGTAAAGAACTGCTATTCCTATTCCCAAATCTTTGCCTGAAAGCCCTTAATTGCAAAATTATAATAATTTAGAAGGTAGGGGGTTTACATTCTCCATTCCAAGGGAAGCTCTATCTTTCCCTAGCAGACAACTGTCTTTCAAAACCAAGACGGTCCATCAGCCAGCCCTTGGGCAAGGACTTCAGGAACTCGGAAGATAAACTGGTGCCTACTGGTTTGTAAATCCTGAGTCACCAGGATGAAGCAATCCGCTCCAGTTTCTTTGTGCCACAGACCCAATTCAACGCAGTCACAATGCTTTGTAGCAACCCTGAGTAGTTACTTAGTAAACTTACTAAGTTTAACCCTTAGTTACTGCAGAACCAGTAAATGAAAAAAAAAAGCAATTTCATTTTATGATAAAGAATCAAAAGCAACCATGGGAAGCAGCTTAAAGATCAACACTGGATGACTGATTTCTTAATGCAAAGGTTTTCTGGAAGTCTTAGGTTACTCACCAACATATCTTGCTCTGCTTTCATGGTTTGGATTGCATGCACCAGGATCTTTTTAGGCCACTGTTTACGTCTAGTTGCTGTCTCTACTATTAATTCATCAAATTCATCCTCCAGAATTTTAATATTGGAATCTGAAAGTGACAAACACACATAGTTACTGTGGAATTCTCACACTTTTTTTTTTTTTTTTTTTTTGAGACAAACTTATCAAGAAAAAGAAGCTTTAGATCTCAAATAAAAAGAATCATGCACGATTATCAACACAGAGATAAATTTATGTCTTGAATCTCCTTGCTAAGGCAGTGTAGAGATTGGAGCATAACTTGATGCTGGCCAGTTATTTTGAAGTAAATGATCTGGGGGGGG
>VYZR01028766.1:5257-24131 GCA_013400675.1 Oxylabes madagascariensis
TGTAGCAAGGCTGGGGTAAGTCACTTCTCCCATGTAACAAGCAGGAGACAAGAGGATATGACCTCAGGTTAGGCCAGGAGAGGTTTAGATTGGATTTTAGGAAAAGTTTCTTCATGGAAAGTGTTTCCAAGCATTGGAACAGGCTGCCCAGGGTAAGCGGTGGAGTCACCATCCCTGGAAGTGTTCAAAAAAGACGCAGATATGGCACTTGAGGACATGGTTTAGTGGTGAAGATGGCAGTGCTGGGTTAACAGAACAGTTAGACTCAATGATCCTAGAGGTCTTTTCTAGTCTTAATGATTCCATGATTCTTGCTGCCATTTCTTACAGAAGAGAAACTCAGTTTGTGAAGATCACCACACACACTGGTACAGTTTTCAGTCTTCTGTTGGTCTTAGAGAGACCGTAGCTGACGTATCTGGGAGACTTGAGCAGCTTTCCTCCTTACATGTGTCGAATCTGTAGCTCTTACACAAGTGCTTTGGTGGACATCACTCTCCAGACACCACCTTTGTGTTCATCCTATCCCAAACGCAGAGCAGCAGCAGCATTCTCAGCAAACCACCTAGAAAGGGATGATTGTTGAGAAAGCCCTCTCAAAAAGCCATACGTATAAGCAGATGCTTCAGTAACAAGTGTCACTTCAGGCAGTGAATTTTTGCTGGGTGGTTAGTGCTTTGTTGTTGTTTTTTTCCTCTCTTAGTGGGTGTTAGTTTCAACCACAAGAGGAAGGAATAAAAGTACAGCAGCTATTTTTCACAAAGGAAATATATTTGCTAATGAAAGCAAAGGTAGCTGTACTCTGTTACCATGTTAAAATACAGAGCAGAAATGTTGTCTGGTTCTGCAAGTTCAGTTGGTTATTTTTATTTTCTTGTCTTCTGAATGTATGACATGCAGTACATTGCTGCAGTGTCAGTTCCAGCAGTGCTGGGTAACCTTGGTGTGCAGCTGGTCCCCAGAGGCAGAGCAGCAGCGCAGGTGCAGGGTGAGTAAGGGGTGAGGTCTGTCTGTTTTCCGTGCCTGTTTGCTGCTTTGCTGCTCAGCTGGGTGCTTGTCCACTGGAAAAGCCCTGAGATCACTCACCACTGGATACACAGGAGTTCTGCAAGAACTGCAGTGTGGGAACTAGGCAGAATTCAAGCAGGCAATCACTACTAGAGAGCTCCATGCATGTAGTAAATCCCTGGACGCTTCTCCAGAAGTAAACACTCTTTTGAGTGAAATGCTTCTACCATAAAGGTTTAAGAAATATTGCTTGGGAGCTTTCACACATACATACACACAAAAAAAGGCAACACATCACATGAAGGAAACTGTTAGTTGCTTTGGAGGTGGCAAGCGTGTTTAGTGTAGTGTTTTTCTTCTGATGTACTTCAGTACTTTTTCCTTTCACTGTTGAAAGCAAAAGTATGAGCTCACTGCCAGCTTGGCCATCACCTTGTCAGCAATGGTTACTGTCACAGTAGGGTGTGACTGTGTGAACTTCTTGTCATGGTTTCAGCACTGCAGAGGTAACCCTGAAATAAATGTTCGCTGTTTTGGAGTCTTGTCTGCTATGAGCCTTTTGACTCCACCTCCTCTCTTAGTGAAATCAGGTCACTGGAAACTATTTCTAGCAAGCGTGTGCCAGACTTCTCTGCAGGATTACCTAAGGTCAAGCAGACTGTGCTTGGAAAAGGTCTTTTCTCTCGTAAGCATTGAAGCTTGCTCAGTGCAGAAGCCAGCCCGTGATGTGGTGAGGACCCCCATAGCAGTCTACAAACAAAACATCTTTACTTTCACTGGCCTGTGCTTCTGGCAAATTTATTGCGTTGGAACAAGCTGTATTATTTTAAAAATATATTAAATGATATGTTTTCATTTGGAAGGTTTATTTAGGGGAATAAACCCCTCTATTGAGCATTCTCTGCAAACAGTTGCATCTTATGTGTCTTGTGTTATTTCCAAGGCATCTAATGTGAGGTAAACAAAAACTCAAAGCTGTCTTTACCTTATGTTAGACGTCTTGAAAAATAAAATAGTTCCTGGGTCAATTTCTTGATTTTTTAAATTAAAAGTTGGCCACTATGGTTTGTGTGTAGGAAATACTGTGCAGCTACAATGTAAGATTAAACTCATAAGCAATATATAAAACATGGGAAGGGAAATCACACCACACATAAATCAGATCCTGTGTTTCTGTGGTAATTTGTAACTGTAGTGCTTAATAGAACAGGTGGAAAGGGTGTGGAATCACCACTCAGCATGTGGCTGCAAAGCAATCAGAAGGTGTTCAAATGTGATGGATTGCAAGTATTTTAGCCTTCTAAATGTGTTTTATTTTAAATGCTTCCTTGCTAGGGATAAGTCTTTGTGCTTCATCTGTAAGTGCAAGCGTAGTAGGCAGATTTTCTTTTTAAATTTAACCTATTTTTTCCCCTCCAAAACCCTGTGCATTGCAAAATTTGGGAATAAGAAAAGGGATTGGGAGTTTTATAGTTTTGTTAACTTCCCTTCTTATTTTTAGCACTATTGACTTTTTTCTGCAGGGTCTAAAGGTTAAAATGGTATCATGTTGGAAACCGTTGACTATATGTGATATGGTGCTGCATTTAATGTATTAACTTACTCAATGTTTTATTGCTGTTTAAAGTTAGAGTTTGCCTGAAAGGCTGAATAGAAAGAGCAATTCAATACTCCAGTATTTCAAAGTTTTAATAATCAAAACTCACAGGTTTAAGAATTTATGATTCTTCCCTTCCCCTTCCCCACCCTTAAGGGAGAGTTGCAGTAGTGTCATTATTTTGTAGTGCTCTGCCTTTTTCTGCAGCAAAGACGTGGTCCCCCTGAGACCAAGTCAGTGGGGAATGGTGGGTAGGAGGAGAGGAGGGAGGAAAATGCTCCTCGTTCACCTAAAACATTACTTACCCTTTGTGTGAAGTGTTGACTGATACCTGACACTGCTCTCATGAAAGATTTAGTGTGTGTCATCCCAATGCCACTCTACAGCAGGTTTCCACCTTCCTGAGTAGGTTAGAGATCACAGAATCCTTTAGGTTGAAAAAGACCTCTGACATCGTCAAGTCCAACTTATGACCGATCACTCCCATGTCAACTAGACCATGGCACTGAATGCCACATCCAGTTGTTCCTTAAACACCTCCAGAGACAGTGACACCACCACCTTTCTGGGAAGTCCATTCCAATGTCTAATTACTCTTTCTGTGAAAAATTTTCTTGGATGTCTAAACCTCCCCTGATGCAACTCAAGAGAAGAGACTGACTCCCACCTGGCTACACCCTCAGGCAGTTGCAGAGAGTGATAAGGTCCCCCCTGAGCCTCTTTTCTTCAGGCTAAACAATCCTAGCTCCCTCAAGTCACTCTTCATTGGACTTTTGCTTCAGACCCTTCCCCAGCTCCACTGCCCTTCATTTGGACATGCTGCAGCCCCTCAATGTCCTCTGAATTGAACTGAACACAGGATTGGAGGTGCGGCTTCACCAATGCCGAGTACAGGGGGACAATCACTGCCCTGCTCCTGCTGGCCCCACTATTGCTGATAAAGGCCAGGATGCCACTGGCCTTCTTGGCCACTTGGGCACATGCTGGCTCATGTTCAGCTGGCCGTTGACCAGCACCCCCCAGGTCCTTTTCTGCTAGGCTACTTTCCAGCCACTCTGGAAAATATGTATGACATGAAATATGGTGATGTCACAAGGGAGAACAGGAGGTATCTAATGAACTTTGTGGTTCTCCTTTCCACTTGCCTTGACAGACACATTGCGTTTGTTCTCCCTTGTCTCCTCTGGAGCTGGGATTTGAGGGAGAAAGACTCTCCATCTTTTCTGATTAAAGTGCAGGAAAGGCTGACTTGTTCTGTTGGCTGACAATGTGCCATTAATGAGGCAATGAATTCCTAATATAGATGAGGAGAACCTCTCTCCTCTGTGTTTATATGTAGCATGACTTCAGTGCAGGCTTTACTCCTGCTGCCCTCAGATTGTTTGCATTTTGGTTCTCTCTGGTTTAGCACAGGGGCCTTGTCTAAGACAAGTGTCTAAATTTAGACATTTGAAGTCATACAGTTTTGACTCAGAGCCTGAGGTCTAAAGTTACCCACTTCAATATTGGCGTGAAGTGCTTGCCATAAGAAACATATGCAACAAATTGAAGCAATTTGAAACAAGTGTTAATGTTGCACCATAAAGCTAAAAAGGTCAAACACTGTCAAATTAAAAATTTGTGTTTATTGCAGTAAAACTGCTTGGTTAAGTGACAGCCTCTGTCTCTCCTAAGGATTAAAAAACCCTGCCTTTTCATATGCTTAAAAGATTAGGATTTATGTATCTTTGAAAGCAAAGCCAAATTTTGTCTGGGAAAATCTACTTTGGGAAACAGGATGTTGAAGATAATGGTAAAAACAGCTTATAAATCACTTTTCTTGAAAGATTAATTGGAATAAAAGTTCAGAATAACTGTTTCACAATATTGCTGGAAGGTGAAAAGTCATTGTTGAATTTGTCCATTCCTTAGCTACTATCAGTGGTCTAGGTGACCCAAGAAGAGCTGCTGTACAAACCCTTCTGTAACAATTGTATTCAAGTTCTGTGTATATTTAAGCCTATTCTGAATTTTTTGTACAAACTTCTTTTTGTTGGCATTTCAAGTAGGGACTTCTGAAATGATAAAAGCAGTTTCTGATTAAGTAATTGGCTGATATTTCATGTTCTGGTTTTGGGTAGAAAATGCAAATTGCCCACACAGAATTACTTGTGGACTCTTGAAAAAGATCAACCATATTAAATGTTAAAATGTTAAAAAAAAAAAAAAAGACTACTCAGAATGAAAGAATGTCTTTTGCCATTTGTGTGTTTACCATGCTCAGCCTATGAATTATCTGTTTGATTTATATTAGTGGAATAATCAGGTTGTAAACAGTTTATCTTAGCCATTGGGTTTACATTTGATTATAACCAGTAGGTCGATTTAGTTAAGGATGATCCAGAATCTCTTGAACATCTCTGTAGAACATAAGTATTTGACTGTTATTTTAGACAGAGACATCACTGAATGTAAGTTCCACCTTTTTTTCCTTGACCTTGAGAAATCTGTGGGACAAACACAATGCTTGAACTGAAAAAACCCCCATCAACTTTTTTCTTTAATTGTGTTCGAGAAAATATATTACAATAGTTAAAATGAATGGCTGTAATGTTTGGTGTAATCATCTATGTCTCTTTAAAAAATTCCATATGCTGGTCAAATTGTGTAAATAGTTAAATAAATGTGTACAAACTAGAGTTTTCATTTCCAGGTTGAAGACATCATTTGTGTTCAAACAGAAACCTCCATCTGGTTAATGTTGTTAACTTATTCTCAAATGGAGAAAGAACCCATTGTATTAATCCTCAGTGAAGACAGGTCTCTTTTGTGGGTCTGGTTTTGCATACAGTCATCACAACTAATGCTTTTAAAATGCTGGTGTATCCTCATCACCCATTCCCATCTCACGGCTATCGTGGTTGTGAGAGATCTGGGCACCCTGTGCTGGTGTCCTCAGTGGCAGAGAGATGGGGAGACGCAGTGTGAGCGGGTGCTTTGCCTGCCATGGGTCCTTCCAGTTAGCAGATGTTCAGCGCCAGGTTTTGTGTTTAGGGCGCCACAGCCGATGCAAGAAGTAGTCAGCTGTCCCCACGGTTTTCCTCCCATCTTTCCTCTTACCTTCCTCTAAATGCTCTTGGCTGTGTCCTTTATCCTTGTGGGAGCCAGCTCTTGATGCCACCAAGCTGAGTTTTGTGTTTTTCGCCATTCCTGAGCTGCAGCAGCTCACATTTGCCTTCAGTGCCAAGAAGCTCTTTAAAGGTGGATACAGGAAGTATGACTGGCCCTACTGGGAATAGTGGCTATTTCTATGCTGCGTGTTTAGTTGGCACCAAAGCTGCTGGGTGGCTGCAAGCCAGGTACAACCAGCTCCTGTTCCCAGGGTCTCCAGATCCCACATGCCCATACATTCCCAGTTGGATGGTGTATCTTGCACAGGCTGTTCACAAGGCAGATGCGTGGCCAAGAAGCAAGTGGGAAACTGCTGTGCTGACAGCTATTCTGGTATTTGCACACAGTCCTAATTGATAGAGCTATTCATGTGGGGAAATAAGCATCTGTATCTGCAGAGTCAACATTTTTTTAGGGCACTGAGGAGACAGACAATAGGAGAGTAACAGTAAGAAGAGCCAGAGCTGGGTTACAGCAGCACTGCTGTATTCTAGTGTTGCATTGTATGGGGCTTCAATTTGGTCTTTGCCTGAAAGGAAGCTCAGTGGGCTGCAGAAGCTGGTATTTCCTGGTGGTGTGATTTCTTCTGAACTACAATTTGCACTGCTGCACGATAGGGAGACATAAAATAAGGCTTTGTGTGCACTTACCAATTAAAAATTCCAGTGCAAGTTACTGTGGGGTTGTTTTGAACCCAGGCAATTGTCTTATGCCTGAGTGCCTCCTTCAGCTTTAATTGGATGTTTTCCACTTGTTGCTAATACAGTTATGCCTTTTATAGGCATAAAGACATCCAGTGAGAAAGCTGGGAATAATTTGTATTACAAGATATGTAACTGTTGTTTCTGTATTTGTTATAGTCCGCTGATGATAATTACACAGAAGATCACAACACTTGCATGCCAGCTACATGATGGTAAGAAAAGGAATCTCTTCCCATGTCCTGAAGACAGCCTTTTTATTCCAGTGCATTTTATGGTTGGTTTATGGAGTGCGCGAATGTAGTTCAGTGAGTTGTTCCAAATGAGGAAGAAAAACACTTTGTGGAAGAAAATGCAAAACTTAAAGTTTTGATCAGTTTTCAGGATCAAACTGTCTTTGCAATATCAGAGACAACTGTTTTCCCCTTTGGGTATTCTAATTCCTTAGGGCCCAATTTGGATTTTAGCTAGTAGCAGTATCTCCTGTTTAGATGCTGCAATGCATCTCCATTAAGTTCTCTCAAGCTGTTACTGATTCTCAGAAGTCAAGCGTTGTGTTTGATACATAGGTTCAGTCATTAATGTTAATTTAGCAAAAAAATATGCTAGCACTGATATATTCAGTGGTAATATACTCCATGAGTTGTGAGAGATAGAATTCAGTAGCTTTTCCCCAGTGCAGAGACAAGCACAGTTGCAAGCAAAATAACATTGTGTTCAGTCTTGTGCTGTGCTGTGACAAAGAGCACTATTATTTCCCAGTAGAAAGCCTGTGTCTAGTACGGTGCAAAGGCTAAAAATGTCAGGAGCATTATTGCTTGTGCCTACTGATGTTGCAGTGCGAATTTCTGATGGTCTGAGGCCCACTGCCTTACAAGCTGTGGGTGACTGAATAAGTGCCTTGCTATAGAGAGCTGTTGTGAGCAAGGATTTAGGTGATGGCCACGTGGGGGTCTGGTATTGTTTGCAAGCCAGGTTTGCACAAGTGACTCTAATGCTTTTAGCTGGCTATAATAGGTACAGTTGGAAGCTTGGCTAATTGACCATGTTTTTGGCATTCATGTTGCTGAGGCTTCTCTGCTTCTGTGAGTCAGCTCAAATATTGCTGCAATTCCACAGCAGTGTGCAGCCGAAGTATACACCTAGGATGTTGAAGGTAAATGAACAGACAGAAAGGAAAAAGACAACAGCAGAGGTAGGAGTGTTTTAAACAGACAGAAATCCTATAGATTAATGATGGTGGAAAAGGCTCATTACATTGCAAACATCCATATATGGAGCAGTTGATCAAATGAAGGCAGCAATGACAAATTTCTATTTGTAAAAATTTAACGCAACAAATTTTTATTTGTAAAAATTTAACACAGCTGTCTGTAAACGGAAACAGACAAACAAAATACCCAGTCCTTTAAGTAATTAAGTGCTAATTGTTTCTCTGAAATTCAGGCCCTCCCAGTATTTACAAACTGAAACAGTGGAGAGAGAATGGAAATGAGCAGCTTATCAGCAGTCGTTGCAGGATGTGGGTCCTGTGTGTGTATTGGTAATTATGACCAGTATGTGTAGAACAGTAGTGTCAATTGGTGCCAAGCCCCTGATCTTTTGGGGCTGTGCACATGGAGCTGTGCACATGCTCCACATCCAGTGCTATGACTCATCCCATGTAGCTCTGCTGAAGCCAGTGGGATTCTCTGCAATATGTGCAGCTAAAGCTTTAGGGTGAAGGTTTTGAGGCATGTGCTATAAGCAAGCATCTGTTTGCCACTGGCTGTGACACAAGATTTTTCCATCGTTTTCCTGGGACATTGATTCTGTGCACTACCTTTGGCCCCAAAGGTCGTGTGCACTCAACGGGAGGTCACCCTTCCAGTCTGGACCTTGTACAATTCCAGATTATTACTGATGTGTATGTTTAGGCTTGCTCCAGCAGCAGGCAGCTGGGCTGCTCGTTCACACCAGTGCAGCTTCTGTTTCCTGAGCGCCTGTTTCCCTTTTCCTGCCCACTCCTCCTGCTGTGAAATGCTCCATTTCTCACCAAGGAGCCAGCAGGAGGCATGTGCTTAAATGAGCCAGCAGCTTCTGGCAATAGAGGTTTTTGGAGCCCGGGACAGTTTGTAGAGCCTGTTGGGGGTCGCCGCCAGTTGGTGGCATTGCCACTTCCATTGTGTGTGTGGGAATGCTATGGCTGCTCTTCCTGACAGTGTAGCCAGGGTGAGAAAGGGGGAATGAGGTAAGAAACTGGGTAAAGAGGTAGAGTAGAACTTGACATAGAAGTTAGGGATTGAGATGTATTAAAACCACCTGTGACAAATTTTGAAATTATGGCTTTAGAAATTTATTTGCGGGGTGCAAACATTAGGCTTTTCTGTTTGTCTTTTGGAAAGATTTAACGTGACTTTTCTTTCCAGGAATAGGGCGACAAGCTGAGGAACTCACTGCTGAGCAAAATCGGCTTGCTGTAAAGTAAGAATGTAATTCTCTGAGTGATTTGTGTCTAATTACTTCCAAAGAAGTTGAGTGTTTAGGTTGTTTGTTATTTGTTCTTTTGTTTTGTTTTGTTTTGTTTTTTTTCCATTGCAATGTCAGGGAGAACATAGTGACCCAGGCATGACAATGTTTCCTACTACTTTCCAGTCCATGAGATGCCAAAACTCCTACATGCTTTTTTCTGTTTGCTTGAGCAGTTTTGTTTTTGTAATGCTGCTGTCATTGCCCTCCTTACACAAACACACCTTCTCCCTTATATTCCTTATTTCTTCAGTTTAGGACTTCTGCCTTTATCAGCCTGTGCTGGTCAGTAAAGCACTGAAGTACTTGGCAATGTCTCATTGACTTAAATACATACTCCACATGCAACAGAACAAGTCTTTGCTGAATTAACTCTTTTAAATTCAGGCAAAGACTATACTATACAGACTTGTCGGCTGTTATCTTCATCTGATCTGTGATGTGCTATTTTGCCAAGTAAATAATCCTCCCCTGTCAACAATCCACTGCATAGTAAAACTGCATAGTAAAAATCCATTTTTGTTTAAGTCTGCCACTTCAAGTGCTGCTTTTCTTTGCTGTAATTTTTGAATGCTAGATTTTTTTTTTGTCTCCCTCCATAATGTTAATACTCCTAGTTCTTCACGTTATGTCTTCTAGTCTTCTTATTTTTCATATGGAGAGAGCACCTATTTGAGCACTGTTTTTTTTTTTTTCTAGCTTGTCTCTCAATACAAGTGTAATATGGAGTTGAATTTGTGTGGGTTTTTTGACTTTGTTTTGGTTTGTTTTGTTTTGGTTTGGGTTTTTTTGTTGTTTGTTTGTTTTTTGGTTTTTGTTTTTTTTAATGAAGAACAAATGTTACAGAATTACTCTTAGAACCATAACTACTTTTCACCATGATATGTTTGTTTAAGGCCAAGGAAATAATTTCCTTAATTTCCAAGGTAGAAGATTCAGCCATCAGAAAATCTGCCTGTGAACTTCAGAAAGTAAGGGAGTCATTCCTTGAAAAGCAAAAATCTTGCAGGATCACATCTGGCTTTAAGTCAAATTCCAAGACTCCGCCATCCTATTCAGGGATCCCATCCGTGTCTACTCTTTCAAGCTCTGCAGAANAAGCAAAAATCTTGCAGGTATAACTTGTATAACTTTGCTGTGGCCCCACAGTATCTATTTTTAAAGCTCACAGCATACTTTTTAACTGCACTTGGCCCTTAATTCTAGTCAAATTCTCACCAAACAGGCTTGGGTTTTTTTCTTGTACAGTAGATAAATTCATAATAGAAAAGAAGATGCCAATAGCTTAAGTTTCAGGGGCAGACAAGTCATAACTGAAGAGTTTTAAATCCCCTTTGGTAATACAGCCTTTTGTCTTCCCTCCTGTTCTTGGTCTGTTTTTGTTTCTCGCTCATCCTCTGTACATTCCTTCGTGCATTGCTCATATCTCCCCACCCAACCATGTGCAGAATCCAAGTTGAAATTAATGACTTTATTTTTAACCTTATTGTAGAGCTAGGAAGCCCACATCATGGACCTGATTTTGCCGGATAGAAAGATTACCCTTACCCCAAATTGTTTGCTGCATCTTTCTGTGGGATGCTTTCACCAGAGAACATACCATTCAGGCACTAACATCTACAATAACCAGTAGGGTGAATGCAGAAAATCCTTGCTAATCTGTTTATTCAAACTAATTCCACTTCAGAATAGAAGTAGCCAACAGAAAACATTTAACTGTTGCTTAGTTTTTCTGCTAGAAATTCATTTTAGTCTTAAAGAATTTTAAGTGTGTTTTTGTTATGCGCATCCATCTGTGTCTTGGGCAGGAGGGTCCTCAAGCACTGTGCCCAAGTTTGTGTTCTCATCTGAAGGCTCCATGTTTACTTGAATGGTGACCATTAGGACATTTGTGGAGAGCACTCACTCTAATGCAGTGCAGAACACAGTGCACAATTTGGATATTGGCATTTTCTGCCACATAAAACCCCTGAGCCTAACAATTTACAAATTACACTACTGCTGAGAGGCCTTTGCATCATTCTTTTTCCATCCTACTGGTCTGTAGCAAGGACAGTGGATCTTCTTCATTTTACATCAAGTGTACAGCCCCAGAAAGAACTGGTGAGGTATGCACATGCAAAATGGAAAAAAATTAATATGACACTTTCTTTGACTTTCATCTTCAGCTGTCTTTAAATTCATGTGGGTTTTTTTCCCCCCCCTGAGTTCCTCTTCCTGTTTATGATGCAATACAGGCAATTACTTCCTTTATTCGAACAGTAGGAGAGAGTGTTTCTTCATACTCTTCCTGTATGTCTCAGGTGACGCTTCCCATTTTTCGAAATGCTGGACTGAAGGGTGGGTGGGAGCTCCTCCCAGGACTGAGAGCCCTGGTTTTAGAGACTCCCTGCCCTGTGGTTTGTATAACAAGGCAGTATGATCCCTGACACCCTGGACAGATGTCCAAAACCAATTACCAGGTTCTCACTCCTGGTACTGCTGACCTGTCCAAAATGGACAAATTTATTACTGTTTTTAGCCAAAGAGTTTCTAAGATTACAACTTTTCAAATCATTAGCATTAGTTCACCTGTAGTTTAAACACTTCCATGTTACCTTTGCTCTGACTGCCATCTACCAGACATCACCAGAATATGACAGGTGTTTCATCTTCCCCAGAACAGATCTAGAGGGCTTTCAGCTGAGGGGAAAGGGGTGGGAGAGAGGTGAGAATTGAGGCAGACAGTGCAACAAAAAACACTGGTGAAAGCCTTTGCTATGTTTTATCTTGTTCTGTTTTTTTTCGTTGTTCTGTTGTGTGTGGCTGATTTTCACAGGTCAAGACCTTCTTTACTGGAGTATTTAAGTTATCTCCTCAATTTTATGAGCATCATAGCAGGGCCTTGCAGCAATTACAAGGATTATATTGCCTTCATTGAAGGGAGGCATGTGCACATGAAACTGTTAGAAGTGAACTGGAAGCAGAAGGGTTATGACAGACTTCCTGATCCTTCTCCAACTGTAAGTTTTAAAATAAAAAAGATTGATTTCAAGGGGCAGGAAAGTACAGCTTTGTACATGATTCTCATAATTAAAAGCTAAGAAGGAAAACCAGTTTTGGGTTATCTTGCCAGTAAAGGTTACAGTGAGTTTTTTCTGAGGGTGGCTGCTGTTTTTATCACAAGGTCAGGGGTGAAGGGGCTAGTGAATTCACCAAATGGTTTTGGCATGCAAAATGGGTCAGTTGCTAATGGGTGTCCTTTGAGCAGCAGCGGGAATGGGCTGCAGGTTCTGACAATGACAAGTTGCAGTTCAGCTCCAGACAGAAGAGGAAATGTCGGAAAAAACAAAAAAGTCAAATCTCCCCCATAGTGCAGGAGATGTTAGAAGTACATGAATCACAGCTGATCAGAGACTGTGGCCTGTCCAGGCGATTTGCAAAAGTATCTCACACACATTAAGATGATTCAAGAGATAATTTTTTCACACAGTTTTAAAGCTAGTTTTCTTTTATATTTTTTAAATATTACTTAAAACCTTCTTATAAAATAGCCTTTGTTTTACAGCAGGATAGCGTAGCATGAGGTCCAGAATTTTCTCTCTTATCTTAAGGTGACACTGAATGTGTAGCTTTGTGAATGTGTGCAGAATGTCTCCTCTGAATCTGAGAATGTGCATTTGTATAATGATTCCTGTTGCACACCGTTGTCTGTCTACTGACTCTAGTGGTGTTACTTCTGATTTACATTGACTGAGGCCAGAATAAGGCCTATATTGTGGAGGATGCTAGTCAGGAGAAAGTATTAATATCTACGTAAAAAACACATTACTTTATTCCAGAATTTGGAGAATATATAAAATGAGATCAAAAATCAGAAGGGTCAAAAAAAACATGGATGTTTTAATAGTACATTGCATTTTCATTAACCTTTTGAGAACATGAGTCAGTTTTCACATTGTATGTAAGTGCCAGATTAGGTTTTAATTGCAACTAGATCAAGAAGGGTTTACTCATGGTGTGTATTTGCAAACAAGCTTTGAACTACTGCCGTGATTGTCAATAATGGTGTGTAGGAAGCTAGGGAGCTGGAATAGAAAATGCTGTGGCAGAGCACATATCCTGTATGGTGGGTACAAGTGTGCTGCAACATGATGCTTTTTGGACAAGTGGTTTTTAGCAAGACTTCTGGATGGTAGCTGGGTAGTAAGACCTCCTGTTGCACTGAATATCAATGCCTTTGTCTTCCAGGAGGACCCAGCCTTTAGTTCCAGGATAGGACAGTACATTTAGAGAAGATTTCTGTTTTCCACTATAGGGCTTGGTTTATTTGTTTCCTTTCCCATTTTAGAATCTCCGCATACTGATGTGGAGTCTGTCATGAAGTTCATCACTGATTTTGATTTGTGATTGTCCTACCTATCTATAGGTAGTTCAGTAAACCAAATTAAACTAGTGCTGTGACTCTGGCCTTTTCTTGGTCCCCTCTTCTAAATTAATTAGTATCAACTTTGTCACTAGTAATTTAAATGGTTCTTGAAGCCCATTGTTCTTGTATGTCATGAGCACTGCCTTGTTCTTCCCCTTAAGCAAATGTTTCTAATGAATGTTTTATTTGTGCTTTTTAGGGAGCAGTGATGTACAAGCTGTGTATCACACTAGTATCTCTCATTTTATTCTTGACACTTACCAAGAACTTTCCTATGGCATATATTATTGATAACGAATTTCTTGATAAAACTCCCTTCTTGTCAAGACTTGGTTACCTGTATGTTGTAACACAGGCAGCAAAACCAAAGTATTATTTTGCATGGACGTTGGGTAAGTCTGGCTACATTATATACTTTTGTGTGTAGCAAATAAGTTCCTAAATTAGGGAGGAGGTTTGAAACCTGGGATGGGGGGAAATAAAATTTTCCCTATACCTGTAGTTCATGTGGGAGATGTGTTCCTTTAGGCACTGGACCCTGTGCTTGTTGGGGGGCTGATGCGAGGCCTTGCCTCTAAAGCGTGGTGGGGTCCTGTATACAGCTTGGCTTTGAGCAGTCCAGAGAAGGGATTGGAGAACCATGGGGAGCAAAGGACGTGTTGGGAAGGACCAAAATCTCTGCAAGGAAAAGGGACAGGAGAAGTAAGAGGGCTCACCAGAGAGGGAAGCAAATTTTTTTAGGAACCAGCTAGACTGGTGGTCAAAATAATCTTTTTGCCTTTTACCTTCTTTTACAAGTCATGTTTCACCATCTATGTGTGAGGAGTCAAATTCTTTAGGCCAGGCTGAAAATATCTTGGATTTTTTTGCTGGTATTACAAGACATTGTGTGTAGGGGAGATCCTGGAAGTCCAGCAAGCAAAACATATACCTTGAAGCTGTACAGGGTGTCACTGAGATGGGATGGAAATAGCCAGGGAGATTCATTGCAAGGCTGTGATTAAATTGCTGGGAATAAAACTGTCAGATTCAGGGAAGGCAGCCAGGACTGGCATGTGTGGGATGGGAAAGGCTTTGAGATAAAGAATGACTTGCTCACAAACTTATTTTTGTGGGATCCAATGTTAAATTGTTGCCTCCATTTTTTCTGGCATTATAATTAACTGGAAATCCGTTATTAAAGAGATAAACTGAACTTGCATTTGTGACAAGACCAAGCTGTAGAGGCTGTTAGAAATGTCTTCCAAACGAGGCAGTTCATCGAAAAGTATGCATTACACAGTGGAGGATAAGGCCTTCGATATTCACATCCCAAATCCAGGCAGCAGAACAGCAGGCACTTTATCGTTTTTTTTATCCTTTCCCATTTTTGCTCCCGGTGGCATGGCCCAGGGCGTTACAAAAGCCCTTGCTGAAAGGGGCCGATAAATGGCTCCTGCCCTCAGGACGGGACAGGCACGCCATTGTGCGGGAGCTGCGCCTCCGGATTCCTTCAGATCCATGGAAAAAAACCTCGGCTTCTCGCTGCATTAGCGATAGTCCTGGGAACACGGCTGCAAACCCAACTCCGAGCTGTCAGTGAAACCGCTTCGGGTCCGAGTGCCTCCATCCAAGGAGCTGTGAAAGCCACACGCAGCCCGAGCTGTTCGAGTCTGCAGGGAAACGGAGCTCTGCGGAGCTTGGGGTTTTGTGAGCAGCTTGGGGGTGCACAGCTGTGATCTTTCTGTGTCTCACACCCCGCTCTGCAGACAGCAGCCTGGGAAGCAAAAGGCCAGTTATTGCTCATCCCGTGATTCCTGGTTTCTTGGTTTTGGCAAAGAAACACTAATTATTTGGTCCCTGTTACCCTTGGAGCAAGGAGGAGCAAATCCAGGAGTCCACTGGTCTCTGAGGTTGGGCAGGATCCTGTGGGCCAACTTCAGGCAGGGTTGTTGTTGATTGTTTGAGAGTTTAGTAAACAGGGAGAAAATTAAAAAAATGGAGAGCTTTCTTTCCATCAGTAAAATCTATCTCATTTAGGAAAGTGGAAAACAAAACAGAAAGTTGCAGGTTAGAGAAGGTTGCTTGTTTATTTATTTATTGTTAGTCTTGTTGCTTGTAATTAGGTTCCCTTCTTAGTTTTGTGCACTATGGCTTCTCCATGAGCTTGTGCCAGTACTCGCAGCATTTACAAAGTAAAATCAGTTTTCATTCTTGGGGAAGAAATGCTGACCTTTTTAAAGAATAACCAGGCTTGTATTTTGTAAATGACCTAGAAGGAAAAGCCTTACCTATATTTGCACTATCCTTTTTCTTCCAATGATCCTCAGTGTTGGCTGCAACTAGTGATCCTGAGACAATAATGAATTATCCCTTCTGTTTTCTTAGCTCTCCAAGTAGGTATTTCTAGCAGGGGCACATTAAAATCAGTCTTCAGACCCAGTGATGAGGTGACTCCCAGGCACTGAGAGGGGAGATAGTTGACAAGACTGCATCAGTGTGTTATGCCTATTGTTATCCAAGCTTTTAGTTGCCTTAAAGTAGCTAAGTATGTAACTGAAGTTACTCAATATTTGGTTTGTAGAGATGTTGAGGCACTTTAGTGAGACACTCAGCAACAGGATTAGCAAAAGGTTTTGTCTGCAGAATTCTGAATGACAGTCTTAATTAACATAGCCATGTTGGAACTCTTAACAGAAATAATAAGCATTTCTTTGAGATTTTAAGTTTTTTTTGGAATTCCGGAAAATGCTGTGACATCCAGGTGCCCTTTTGAGAAAAATGCTCATTCATTTTATGGCAATATATGTCTCCGATGAATAATAAAGGCCAAATAATAGGAAAAGTGATTTATATTCCTTGTTATTTTATTATTTTATTTCTTCTGCACAAGGAGTAGCTAGTCTTTCCTCTTGAGGAAATGACTTGTGTAGCCTTATAGTAATGCCCTTTTGCAAAGAAGAAGTTTCTCCTAGAAAGGGAGGTTGCTGGTTTGAATATTTGTTTAGTGACATACTGACTTGTAAGAAAACATGTCTCTTCCAGCAGTCTGATTTTGACTTGTTTTGCTTTGACATTGTAGCAGATGCAGTCAACAATGCAGCTGGTTATGGATTCAGTGGAGTTGATGAGAGAGGCACTTTCCGCTGGGACCTGTTGTCCAATTTGAATATCTGGAACATTGAGGTGAGATAAAGGAGTGGCTGCATTGGCATAATTACACAGAAATGAGGATGATAATGGGTAAAGGCTTTACTGAAAGGAAAGTAAATCTATGCTACCAGGCTGCTCCTCTTTAACATTGAGAGGTTTTGCATTTTATCTGTTGGACAGATAAAATGCATCTGTCTCACAGGCTTCCTCATGCTCTGCATTCAGGTTGTATTTCTAAATAGTTTAGTGAGGGCTAATAAATAATTATATCAGATATTTAATAAATGAGTAGTCAATTACTGTTGATTGTGGCTGAGCTCAGTGGGTCAGTAAATTGTTCACAGCTATGATTCTTCACCATCTGTGGTGTGTTCTGTTTATTTACTTCTAACAATCTTTCACTTTTGTAGCCCAGTTGAGATGAGTGGTGGTAGTGAAAGAGGCTGCCACAAGTGGCACAGACTGGGTTGAACTGCAAGGGCTGAACTGCCTCTGGTACATGGAGAAAGGCAAGGGTAGGAGTCATAACAGGTACAAACCAAACAACCTGAGTGGGAGCTGATAGGGAGACACAGAGCTTAGATGGGTGCTGATCTAAAACACCATGCAGTAAGCCACATTGTTTCTCAAAACATGTGTCACTCCTTCCTTGTGACTGCTGCATACTTTTAAGATCCATTAGCCTTTTGAAAACTATTCGTGTTTGTGTCTCTAATGCAAAAGATGGCCCTTATAATTTGTTTGCCCTGAAGAATATTTTGTGAGTCCCAGTGAGATGTGGAAATATTTATGTGTCTGTGACTGCTTTCTAAGGCTTCTTCTTTAGAAATAGGAGGAGCCTCTCTCTGTAATTCTCTAGTTGTGATTTTAAAAGTAATCACAGATAAAAATAAGTTGACTGTTTTACTGCTGAACAATCTGTGACTAAGTGAATGTGCTGTAATAGCCCTTCTCATAAATGAAAGAGCCCCTGTAATTCTTCATTGAAGATGCCAAATTTGGAAGTCTCATTGTACATTCCCTGTTTTTCAACATTCTTTCTCTTTTTCCTTTTTAACCATGATTAATCCTCAGTGTACTCCTTGATGAGTACAGGATGCACAGCCCAGAAAGGCTTTACACTTCTTGATGACAGCAGCACCCTAGATACCACTCCGAGACCTTGATCTGACTTAGTTTTGGGGCAGGAAACGATTCTTACTTTGGTGGGCTGGGGCAACTTCTGTTTGAAGGAGGAAAGTAGAATTCAGCCAGTACTCTTCAGTCAAGCCAAATGAAGGAAACAGGAGCCTTTGCTCCTCTCTACCCACTGAACTGACGGCCTCTCAAAACTCACTTCCTTTGCTGGACACGTGGGCAACACAGATCAGAAATTGTTTCCAAGAGCATAAAATAGGGTGCTGTCTGATTTGATCATGTGTGCCATGAGAAAAAGAGAGGCAACAGAGACCATGGCATTGGGTAAGCCTCAAACCATCACCTTGTGTGCCAACAGCAACGCTGGGAGTTGAAGTGTGATTGTACAGTGTATACAGATACAGTCTATATATTCAGAAGGTATAGCCACCTGCATGTGTAAAATCACCTCAGAGTTGGGAACTGGAGTGCTAAATGTGACTATCTGACCTGTAGAAAAGATAAGCACATGGAAGGAGTCGTGTGGGCCTTAAAACATGACAGGGGCTAAGTGCACGTGGGGGACTTGAAAGCCTTGGCAGTCTGCTTGTTTTGACAGCCAGCAACTACTTCCTCTCTTGGTAACGTAACAGGGAAACTTAAAGGAGGCCAAAAGAGAGTGACAATATTAGTTGGAAGAGAAACTATGTTTTTCTTGGCTTCTCTTGGTGCAGTAATGCAATTAAAATGTGGCAGTGTTGCATTGGGAATTGCTAATCATTTTAACTCTTTAAATGCAGAGGATAAAATGCTAGCTTTAAGGATTCTGTGTAGAAGTGCAAAGATATCTGCACATTCCCCTTGGAAGCCTTTGCCCTTAATCCATTTTTTCAGTGTGCCCTTGCCTTCAGCTGATATGGCAAAATATTGCAGTGTCACTGAATCATGTACCCACTTGGCCAGGCTGTCCCTGGAGGCTTCTGCCAGCAGGCGAGGGACCAGGGTGGAGTTGGGAGGTGAAGTTGCACAGCGGTAGGCGAAGAGATGCTGAACAACAGAGTCCAGCAGTCCCCTAAAGCTGGGGGAGCTCAGAGGAGGAGGTATGGGTGGTCCTCTCAGGACACTGGAGTCCACTTTGGTTTCTCAAACTTAGCAGTGGGCTGAGAATTGGCTTCTAAATTTAGTCCTAATTTTTTTGCCCAGATTTTTCAGTCTTCCCCCCTCCTTCTCCAAATAGTAATAATAATAATAATA